>VYXH01000226.1:89441-121216 GCA_013397275.1 Burhinus bistriatus
GCAGGCGGGGAGAAAAAAAAAAACCAAGAACTATCGTTCATTCCCCTTAGGTCAAACTGGGCAGACTGGGGAAACAGAAGACGCTGTTGGTCCCTTCAGACGTATGAGAGGAAGCTGATTAAGCCCAACTCTACCGGCCTTTCATTTTTTGGAGGCATTATGAACACAGACATAACGGGAGAGATGATGGACTATACGAACAGTTAAAGAAGATGACCACCTTTAGTGCCTCATTTCCTTCTCCAACCAATTTTTGGGTATCTGTTGAGAAAAAGATCAGAAGAGGCCAAGGGGGATGTTGGCTTATCCAACAGATCTATACCTTTACAATCAAGTAACTTTCTCTCCCATATTATAACTGCTTCGTCACACGTGCCTGCACACATATACCAGCCTTACTATGGGAAAGAAAGTGGGAAGACTTTGAGAACTGCTTACAAGATGACTGGCTCTGTTTTAGGTGGCCTTCAGAGTTTTCTTTTCTGCACTGGTTTGGGGAAAAAGCTTCCAGCTGCTCTTAACAATATAAAGAGAAAACACTAGAAAATCCTTAAACTTAACCACATTAACTACTGATTTCTTAGTATTTTACATAGAATATTTTAGCCGAGACTTTTATTTTAACCACTTTCTTTAGGATACGTTAAGAAAAAAATGCATCATTTTGAATAATAAATCCCCTTTGTGTCTAAAGTCACCACCTAAATCAACAATCCAAAATCTCCAAACATACAAGAGAAAAATATTGGGAAAAAATTTAAAAACTATAGAAGACACTTGCTGTGCAAACCAGAAATGTGTTCATTTCTGGTGCAGTCCTTCAAGTCCATGAAGCTAACAAAGCAGCCAAGCTCAGCTGAAAAAAACCCTGCCCCCATCTTATTTTTCGATCATTGCAGTTTAAGGGCTAAAAAATAAATTAAGAAATGAAATTAATAATGTTTACTAGTGAAAACATTCACTTTTAACTTCATAATGTAGAAGCCAATACTGATACAAAACACCAAAGAACACTGGCACTACGCCTCTCGTGAAATCACTAGCAAAAGTTCCATTAGATTGAAAGATTTTCTCCTGTCATTATACAGGCACATTGGATTCCACCTTTTCCACAGAGAGAAAACATGGCTGGGGTTTTGTTTTATGTTAGGTTTCAACTCACTGGGTAAAAGTTTACAATATAAATAAATTGCTATGAAAAATCAATCCATGTAATTATACTATATATTTGTTAAAGAATTATCATATATATAACAATCAATTAGAACTATTACATGCACACAAATCATATATAAATAAATCTAAGGTAGTAAAATTATTTTTTCATACTCTACTAACATGAGTCAAATGGCTGTGAAATACCTTAAAACTCCTTTAGTCTAAGATTTTTACTGCTCTCTCTCCGTATTTATTTTTTCATTATCTATTACAAAATTTACAGCACAGCAGCCCACATCTGTCACAGGAGTCAATCTGAGCACTATTCCTCCCTGGCGATAGAGAAATGTAGTAATCCAGACAATGCACACCAGGAGCAGCATCCTCCCCTATCGCCAACTAACTGTCACATTCTCAAAACGGAGCAATGTTTCCTGAGACCACAGGCATACGGGACAAGGACTCTGGAAGTCACTCCTAGGCTATAAACTGCCGAAGAGATTAGAGGATACAAACTCACCGGGAGCGCTAAGGTACTGCACAGGACTTAGCCGAAGCTGTGGGGGGGAGTTCAGTAGGACCTAGGTTATCTGAGCCATTTCAGACATCCTCGCATTACAAGAGTACAAGTTACTCCTGGGGAGATTCTCATTGGACACCAGAGGAAAGTTTCTCACAATGAGAACAATCAGCCATCAGAATAATCTCCCCAGGGAAGTGGTGCATTCCCCAGCATTTGACACTTTTAAGATTCAGCTGGAAAGGCTGCTGGGCCATCTCATCTAGACCATGCTTTTGCCAAGAAAGGCTGGACCAGATGATCCTTGAGGTCCCTTCCAACCTGACATTCTATGACACCCAGAGCCCTGCACTGCAGAGGCTGATACAGTCAGAAAGACTGACTTAATCTTAAGGTAAAACCTCTATTTTGCATACAGTGACTTAGGGGCAGGCTGCATGGACTCTTCTGGAAGGTGGACTTCTATGAGTTACCGTGTCAGACTCGTGAGAAAACAAAGTTGACATCTGGAAAATTTCCAAGCAATACACATATCCTGGGAGGGTCTCGGAAAGGATGTTCCCGGTTTCCTGTACCGCCGGGCGTATCTGGGCAGAGACCAGAGGGCACGTAGGGCCGGCAGGAAGCCACTGGGCCGAGGACAGGATAAGGCAAAGGAAGGCTGGCAAAGGAAAGAGCTGAGCCAACAACGCCTTCCCAAAACAGGGAAGGGGAATAACAGGCATTCATGGGCTTAAAATCTCCTCGCTCTTAAACCGGGATCATCATCTGGTAATATATGTGATGGGTATAGGAAGCATTTAGGAGCACATAGGAACAGATATATGCTTCCATACAGGAAGCAGTAACTAACCATGAGAAGCAGGAGTGAGCAGCCATACATGAGAAGCAGCAGTCAACGATCTGCTTCGCCAAATTAACACAACTATAGTTCTTGGCAAATACAAGCTGGCACACAATCTATTAACATTCAGCATCTCCCTCCTCTCCAGTCATCTTACAGCAGTAGTCACTTTATGAACTTATTTCCTAAAATAAAAGTACATTTAAGGACCTTACTGATTGGCACCTGAAATATTTTGAGGCTCGGGTGGGGTAAACACAAAAGATTATTTATTTGATTTTGGTAAGTACTTCTTATCCTAAAAGAAGTTCTTTCATGTGCAACATTTGACAAACAAATTTAGTTACAGCATTAATATTTAAAAGGAAATATTCTCAGCGTAATGCTGAAAGCATCAGAAGATTCAGCTTCATAATTTATTTAAAAAAAAAATCTTAAAGGCCATGAATGTATTTTCACTGCAAACAGCTGCTCTTAAGGCTACAGAACTAAAACTTACTAGGATGCAAAACATGACACATCGTTACCTCAGATTTCAACAGTAAAGATCTAATTAATAGTATAATTCTTAAAAAATAAAGCATTTTATTTATCAATTGCAAGATAAGATGGCAATCTAAATCATTGCTTTCTACTTCACCATAGTGAACAGAAAAATTCCATTATATACTGAACATAAGAATCAGAGGAACGATATCGAGCTTTGCCTAAGACCTATTAAAAAAATAACACGTAGATGACTTGGTTATGGTTTACTGTTTTTGAGTAAACACTTGAGGGAGAATTAAAAGGCAAACAACTGCGAGAAAATGACCGATCCAATCTCTTGGTTTAAAAAAGCATTTCTGTTTATTTAATCCTTGACTTAACCCTAGAGAATTCAAATTACAGCCATTTTATTTTGTTGTGGGGTTTTTTTTGGCAGTACTTTAACCTAACTTAACAATGCTATATTACACTCCTTTATGACTGAAATTGAAAACAGAAATTAATGGTTTGCCACAATATGAGAAATTATTAAGTCAAACAATACTTGGTACCATTAAATTCAAGAATTTAAGAACCTTATCAGTTTCCACACTTGAAAGTATCAATTCATTTTCTTAATAAATGCTTCTTCAAGTATGTGTGTTAACACAAAAACATGGGGTTACATTCCACAATACAATACATGCTCATATTTCTCTATGTTGATATGGACATAGGTTATTTTAACAATTACTTTGACATTGCACAATTACACAGTTCTCAATAAATCTGTGCCAAGACACCTTTAAATGAGGTATTAATTGTAGATTAATTGAAGAAACCAGATAATAGTTTTTAAGATCACCAAGAACTGATTATTTTTTTAAACTAAATTTAAAAGAATATTTTCAAAGTAAATGCTCTCCATATAAGTACTTCAGAAAATCATTAACTCTCTCTGAACACCAACCATTCTGTTGATTCCATTATTGCAAACAAAACTTATCATGGGAGTCATAAACCACGTTGGCGACTGCACAAATAAGTATTTCTCTGAAGTTTCTGTACAGTTGTCTGGTTGGGTTTTTTTTAATTTCCCAGAAATTCAGTGATCTTTTTCACAGTTATGAAAGTTTTGCTGAAAATCTTTGCAAAAATTTATTTCCAACTTACCTAGAGAGTAACTGTATGACTATAACTGCATGCCACCTACAACTGTGTCTCTAGAGGTACTTGTTATTTTTATGTCAAAGTGAAAATCTTTGGAATGAAAGGTATGAAAGTCTAGAGAAGACCTGAAGAACAAAGCTGATTTTACATCTTCACCCTCACAGTATAAACCTAAATCCTGCCTCTAAGTAATCCTTTCTCCAGAAGAAATTCTGTCAAACGTACTTGACTGGCATATGATATGCCTATAGTGTTCAGTTACTTTGACATTTTTCACAAAAATAAACCTTTGCATTATTGCAATTACTGTCTAAATTCAACTGGGACCTTTTTATAGCCTACCTTCTCCCACAGAAAAGCCTACAAGCTTATTCACCTGAAGCAGACTACATGCTACAACTACACTCACAACTGAACTTGTATGTATTTGTATGGACGATGCTTTTCCCATTGTTTAAATGGCTACGTTTGCATTTTTAGAAGTATCCCAAACCAACTTTATTCCTCTTCTAGTAAACAGTACTTCATGTAGAAGTGGTCTTGCTAGTTTTTTAATGATCATTTTGATAGAACAACATTCTAGTTACATCTGATGCCTTTTTCTCAGAATAACAAGTTCTCGTACTTTCCTATCAGGAGGACAAATCCTCCTCTGACATTGCAAGAACTGTAAACATCAAGTGAAGGATGTAGACTTCCTCATTCTATTTTATTTCAGGTTTTTTTCAAATTTATATTTAGAGGAAGAACACATACCCCTAAGTGCTCTAGAGACCCTCTGGATCAGTTTCACAGTAAGTGTCTCCAAACTCAAGCTGCTCCAAATGAAGAGCACAGATCTTTATGACAAGAAGCCGCCTTGGAAATATAAGAACTTAAAGAGTGTCACCAGTTCAACCTTCCCATATTTCCCAGGACAGCCAAGAGAGAAAGCCCTACTGGGAGGCTGGCACCAGGTCTCTACAGGGTGGGGAAACTGGAATATGCCCCTCAAGTCAGACCAGCACAGGCTGCTCACTGCGTATTTCTTTCTCCCTGCCACTGAATAGGTTCTAGATTTTGAAGCCAAAATCCCTCACTTACTTTACAAGGTCCTGATCTATAGTTTTGAAATTCTGATCTGTAAACATCACAGCAGCTGTTATATGTATGGCATATTGGACAGACAGAAACACGAGGTGAAGTGCTGGAGTCAGGAACAGAAGCCCCTTACTTCTGAGGACCCACCATGGATGCCACACTGGCTCTCCCATGCTGAAGTTCAGGAAGATTTCCTCTCCCAAAATCACAAATTACAAACAAAATTAATGAAGTGCAATGCTGCAATGTTGCCAAACACTACACCTCTACGCTGCTGACTAGGATCCTGACAAACTACGGCAACATATATCAAGCCGCTGTGCTGCAGATTACGTGCTGAGTTTTCAAACATCAGATCTAGTACATGGCAGATAAAACCCTGAAATTATTACAAGTCAAACAAAAAGTAGTTTTTTTGAAATCTATTGAGTGCTTCTTCAGACAAAAACTGACAATACGCAATAGCACGGGCATTCAGCTATTAACGTCAGAACTGTTGGCAATTGCACCTCCCATCAGCATCCATTCCAGACTTACCTGGTAGATATCAGAAAGGCTGCTGCTTCCTGAGTCACTAGTGATGCTACATCCTGAGTGACTAGATGAAACGTGGGTCACCTGTGGGTGGAGACTGTCAGTAAGGTGCAGCTTTGTGAAATCTGCAGGAAGCTATAGGTGGAGCAGAAAAAGCATCATTACAATTTGAGGTAGATACACAGCAAAATGAATTAAAATCATTTATGTCACGCTTTACTCTCTGCCAGAACCAAGTGTATTAAGAAAACCATTGGGGCTTGAGAATGCAGCATAGAAGTTTGAGCGTTGCAGGTTTTTTCATTCATGCAGAGGTCAGCAAAATATCACCAAATTCACACCAGTGAAGCAATAACCCTTACGCCAAAACTCTTCAGTATCTTGCTATGGAGTTTGGATCAAATTAAAGCGCATACAAATACCATGCTAGTTTCAGTATCAATGGTTTCCTGCAGAATGGGACTCACAGCGAGTAAAGTCATGTACTTAAAAAACAAAACAAAACAAAACCAAAAAACAAGTAGGGCTTTGGATTTGGCTAACACTTTTGCTTCTGAAGTCAACAAAGTACATTACGGACAAGTAAAATCCAAGGCACCAAACTATGTGTTATATTTTAAAGTCAAATAGTATGACGGCAGATCAGAAGTGTGGGAAGACTGCCACAACTGCAAAGAGCTACAACCCTGAAATGATTTGGCTCACACGCTGCTGAGGGATGAATCGAGACAGTATATTTGATCTTTTAACAATCATCCACCAAGACTTGTGACGTATATTTTTACTGTTGCTTTATGCACACAGCTCCCATGAAAATCTGTGAGGGCTGTAAACATTGCCAGACTGCAGAAAGTGAACTATGATAAAGGACAATACTTGCTCTCTGAAGAAGTATTTAAATGCTATTTCAGGAGCAGATTACTCCTCTCCCCAAGAAGCTTGCATCCCACTGCTAATTCATAGAAGTATGTATCAATTTTGGTATGCAATAAATGCCTCAATTATTAAAAAAAGCGTTGCTTTTTTTGTTGTTGTTGTTGCTATTGCTTCAAGGTAGATACTTTCTATGGAGGTGCATTGTACTGAGAATGTCATATACAGTGTGTCCATCCACGTCAGTTATGAACACTACCTTGACACTATTACCATTCTCCCTGGATGGAAATGGAAATAAGAGCTCATTCAGCATTAAGATATAATAGGCCAATCAGTATAAAAGGTTATGAAATAAGTAATCTGCAAGTCACAAGAGAGCGTGATTGAGAAAATTATTAGCTCTATACAGTTAAAGGTACTGAATAAATTTTACTGCTGTTTGCCTGGTTTAAGTCTGTTTATGGAACGTGCCCTGAAAGAACTTTGGCTTTAGGGTTTGTGGTGAAAGCACAGACGACTGGAAACCTTCCTCTTCTTTATACTGACTGGCATTTCCTATTCTAATACACCTGAAAAGGATTTCTTCATTTTCATAACATGACTACATCCAGCAATAGCAAAAATGGCTACATTTTAAGCAGTTCTTTCTCAATATTTTACCTGAAAGAGGGGTTAAAAAGAGGAACCAGACATTAATAATCCTAAAAAGCTTCAGTAAGCCCAGAGCTAGAGTTGATCTTCATATACCAATCAACAAAGAAAGGGCAATTAACAAAAGCAATATTCTAATACATACAGCCATGGATGCTGCCTCCAGAAAAATCTAATTACGCTCACCACTGCTGATCATATACCAGGAGGAGAAAATACAGTATGAAGGAGGGCATTAGTTAGAATATCTGTTGTCTCTGCTACTGCCCTTTTCAATCTCTAAGTTTGAATCAGCATAAAACTGAACAGTATTTACCGATATTCAGGCCATTGTATCCATTTTTTTGATCATGATTCAAACCATTATACTAGTAAGTATACATTCCATAGGTAGAACGTTTAGTAAATGAACCACCGCAGCTTTTTGCAATGTGTTGATGAATATTTCTAAAAGTACAATCTCTTAGCATTAAAACAGTCCAGGTTTATTTCCAAGTAGAAATCCTATATATTAAGATACATGCACAAATCATCTAAGATTCGCACATTTAATAACTCAAAGCTATAAGATTTTGCGAGCTTTACATTGTATAAAGGAATAACCATTTCAATCACAAATAAATATTAACTCCATAAGGAGGTGCATGTCAACACAGTCTTGCGCCCAGCCAAACACGTTCAATTTTTCATAGTGCCCTGCAAATATCTCCATGTTATTAACAACTGCATTTATTTTTTATCAATGCAATAACAATTCTTAAGAACCTTACATCAAAGCAAATCCAGTTTGTGTGTTAAAAAATAAAATCAAGCTATATTTAATATAATGACTGCACTTAGTGTTTTAAATGAACAGCAAGGATTTATGTTTTGTTACTACACGGGCATTAGGAAGAGGCAGGGGATTGCACAATAACTGAGGAAATACATTGCAAATAAAAGCAAGTCTTTTGAATTTTTTTGGCTGTAGACAATCAGCTGAATGTTTGGTGATTACTGGTTTCAGAATAACTCCTCAAGTCAAAGCCATGCTGCATGAGGTGGACTTGCCAAGTGGTGACAGCAGAAGATCAGAAGCAGGCATTTTACTTAGGGCAACCTAACTAGTCACTTTGATCCTAATCAAATAGGACTATTCACAAGCAGAAAGCACATGCTCACATCTTTGCAGGATACTACATCTCTGTGCTACATGCCCAAAAGCGGCATCCAGTTTGACTGCCCTATCCCCAAATAAGTTAACGTGAGAAGTTGCGCAAGGAAAACAAACAAACAAAAAAAAACCCAAAAACCCAAAATTAAGCAAGCTGAAATATTTACATTGTGAGCTCAATGAAAAGTGTGTCTGAGAAATACATGCATTTCTATCTTAGTCACATACTGCTATTTAAAATATTTAATGTACAGAGTTGTACACAACGGGGAAAAAAGTAAAGCACTGATGACAACGAAAAACCACATGTGCTTAAGTCTTCTACATAAGAGGCTACACCTGTCACTCCTGGAGCACAATGTTTGGTAAATGGTTTTCTGTAAGCAGAACAAGAATAAAATGCAACGTTCAGCTACCTCAGTAGTGCCAGCAATCAGCACAAAGTTGTCTGCCCCAAACCAGGCTATTTACAGCTAATTTCTTACTTGCAGTGGAACATGATTAGAAAATAACATAATGAAACTGTGCTATTACATCCAATGAAAAAATGGCTAGGAACATCAATTCTGCTTTTGGGAAATGTAAGACAGTTAACTTCACTACAATGGGTATATTTGCCGTGTGACTGAATATCACTTCATTAGGAAATGTTTAAGCACTCACTGCTTGTACTCAGCTATCGTTCCGTTCAACAGTTTAGTATTGACTTTAGTATTTAGTATCACAGTAAAAATAAAGGTTTTCATGTAATGTTTTAAAGTGCACGCAGGCTAGATCTGTAACGCATGCCTTATCCTCCAGATCATGCAGCAATATGAGAAGGGGTAAGGACATACCCTTTGCCTCAGTAACATCAGCTCTAACAAACTAAAGACACCACAAACGGCATCAGAACCAAAGAGACATTTTTATCCTGCTTTGCATTTTCATTAAATGATGGCTAGTTTTAAGGAGTCATTCAAAGTACTAAGAACCAAAGTCAACTTGTATATTTTCCAAAACAAGCATTTATTTTTCTGTGACAACGCTAAACTACAGCTTTGCTGAATTCAGCAACTACAGTATTTCTTAACTTTGTTACTGAACACTTGGAGTCGAAGTATCAAAATGAAGTAACAGACAGCGGAAAAATATGGCAGGGTAATTTAGAAAAAGAAATGCATGAGTCTTTCTTAAGTAAATACAGTTTCATTACACTACATTAAACAATTAGTCATTAAAAGGGTCAGATAACTGTCCTCATAACCTATTTTCAGGACAAACTTCGTAAGTGAGAAAATGTTAAGGCTGAATATGCATAGAGCTTATGAAGTATGACATAACGGGGGGAAAGAGTTTTTAATGCAAAACATGAACCAATAAAATAGTTAACACCAAAGCCGTAATCTTAATTTGACAGAATTCAAAACAGTATTTTATAAATATGCATATAGTTCTTAATAAGTGCGCATGCTTGCATACATACGCAAATTTAAACAGTTTACACACACGTAAAGAAACCAGAGGAAAAAACAGTACATCTGGGAACTCTATGTTTTTACTTCTTGAAAGCCGTAAAACAAATGAAAATTTGAACAATTACGTAAAACTATCTTAAGGACAAAGAGGCATCTCCTTTTTGAACTGTACAATACCTTAAATCCTATCACATCTTCCTATCTTAAAAGCAGCATTTTATTACTTCCACCCTCAAAGTGAGTCACCGCTTTATGCATGCAAAGCTAACAATTACTTTGCTCTGAATATGTTCCTCCTATTTTAAGAACATCATGATTTTCTCCTACCCTACTGCGTGGCTTTCTGTATAACAAAAGGCAATGAATATATGTGCTACTACTTCTGGGGCTCTGCTGGACTTCTCTTCTTCCTTAGTCTCTTGGCCAAACGTTTGAGCTCTGCTGCATTCTATGCAACTTCTACTCAAGAAATTATTGGGCTCATCCTACTAATACAGTATTTAATTTTTTTTTTAATTTTAGTATATTTTCAGAATATGTACTAGACAAGAAAATTAAATCTTCAGCTATATCATAAAAAGGTATGAAAAGAGCAAAACATGAGTGAAATGATATAAAAAAATCCTTTCTTCATTTAAATAGTATTCCTGTATGGGTTTTTTTGTTGTGGGGTGGTTTTTTTGTTTCTTTTTTGGTTTTGTTTTGGCTTTATTTTTTATAAATGCAATTATATGTGAAAACAACAAGTGTATAAATGTACCAATGGGAAAAATATATACATAAACATAATTCTAAAATAAAGTGCTGGTTGGAGAGCTCCAATATACCATTAATTTCAGAGCAAACATTATCAGTAAGCATTTTATAAACAAGGTCTTCTACTGAAGGCCATTCGGCACTTTATGAAAGATTTATAAAGTCAGCAAAGTGACTGAAGTACATCTGCAGAAAGACAGAATTTAAGAGAGCAAAGGTGTAATATTCTGTTACGCAATTCCTGAGATAGGCCAAGCAAGCACAGTAGACATAACACAACACAAAATATCACCTTTATAAACTATTTCCGCTTTCTGAAATTAAAGAAACACATGCAAACCCTGACTCTTCAGCCTCTGACCACATGCATCTCAGTGCTTATTCTGTAGTACCTCTTTACTAATAAAATAAGGCACCATAATACAAAAGAAAAAGTTATTTCTTTTATAGATGATTAATTTAGTCCCACAAATCTAGATAAGCAAATTACAACAAAGTTATGTTAGTATTCTTTATCTTTTCATAAAGGAAGAGCAACTGCAGCCAAATAAAATAAATACGATGCCTTAGTCTTTCCCATTTTTTTTTCCCCACCAACATAGAAATCATAAAATGTTTATTGCATTACAAGAGTCTAGATCACCAACCCAGTATTCTTCAGTATCCTATGAATTCAGTAACGTTTTATTTTACTATTTTACGTAAATGTTCATTTTTATACAAGATGTTTATACGTCTGTTGTATGTGCTTTAAGGATATACACAGACTTATGATATTTAATGGCTGGAGGAAGAAATACTTCTAATAATGGTGGGTATTCATCAACATGCTATTTCAACATAATTCATTCACTAACCAAGAGAGACATCAAGGAAAACATTTTTATGGGTCAGTGATTTAAAACACAGCAGTCAATGTAAGTAATTACAGAATAATAAAGTAATTTCTATTGATTCTGTCTACAGACATGATGCAGGCTGACATGTCCAGTGCAGAGTTAAATTTAAAATAAAAGTTTAAACTATACACAGTTCAAATTCGGATGCAATTCTCATGGAAGCAGGATTTCCTTGTACTTAGGGGTGGGATGGAAAACATTAAGAAGTTTCTATGTATTTTCTCTGAAAACTTCAGCGGGAGTTAAATAAAGACCTTCTGACTTGAATTATGTCTTCTGTATATCATTCACTTTATACAACAGTACCTCATGTATTTTGAATCTCTAAATTTTCCTCAAACAGGCATCTTTATGTGAAACTGTTGCTCAAACTTCATGAAGACGTACTCTTAAATAAGTGTTCTTCATCTTGAGTACAACACAAGACACAACACATGTTCTGAAAATATTGCATTTGGGTACTATTGCTGTGAAGAAGTTGTTTATATACAAAGCCTAGAGCAGAGCACCTCTAACAAAAAAATAAGCATTACAAGGATCTTTTCTGGCAAGCTCTTTGTATTTTCCTGCATTGATACTTTGCTATAGGTAGTCCCCCATAAAACTATTCAGAGGTTTAAGATAATAAAACATGATCTGCTGGTCTTGGAAGACAGAGCGAGACAGCGAGCGCACAGGAAATTCATTCTGTTTCCCTTGCAAAACACATAGAGATTGCCACTTACCATACATCTCCTAGCTCTCAGCACCTAATCCTATGAGCATTTAATGCACTGAACATAATTATCCTTTGCTTGAAGGATTATTGACTTCTGCAGAGGGACAGAGGTGGCGAAATGTAAATGGGCATCTGGGAATGGAGAAAAGCTCTCAGGGACAACTCTTTTCTAAGGAAAAGTATGAGATGTGTCACTGACATCCCCCCATTCTTATTTAACGTAACTACCTAATCTGTTGTAGGACCAGATCTGTTAGTATTTGCGTCACAGATTCAATGCAGCACTTTATATTCAAAAGTGCCTTCTTCAGGAAATCTGGCATAAACAATATTCCTTCTGCAAACATGAATGTCAATTTATTGGCAACACTCAAACGATGTAAAGATAAAAATTAAAAAAAATAGGAAAATTGTATCATACAGGTATTTACAGTGACTGTAAAGCAAGAATACAGAACAAAAAATGCATGATGGGTTTGAACTAAATCATACTAAACCAAACTAAATCATAGTGAATTAAAGCATACTAAATTTTCCAGAGCTCTTCTCAGGGTTTTGAAATTCTGAACTCAAACCATTATAGCGTATTTAAAATGAACAGCAACAAATCTGCAAGATCAGAATATTTTTATTTAGAACCTTATCCAGAAGTCTGTCTCAGAAAATACCTGGTAAAAGTGTAACTTCTTCATTGGGCAACAAAGGATACTTTAGTACTTTTGAAATACCATAGTGGTGGTTTTAAAGTTAGAGCAGTTCTGTTCCAGAGATCAAAATAAAGAGACTGTTCCACATCTGTTTTGCCTGTGGATATACATTTAAGTATCAACAACTCTCTGGCAACTTCAGCCACATGGAGAAACATGGTCTCTACTCTCACAACATTCCCATCATTTTACCTCACCTAGTGTTACTAAAAGAGCGGTGTTGTTTGCATGGGAGAGGCTGATTTTACAGAGAACACCATTTCTCAGACATTTTTTTCTACCTCCTTCACAGTAAAGATTTGTGTCTCCATCTGTATCTCCCACTTAATTGTTGAAAGATTTTTGTTCTATCTGCTATTCTATCTATTTTTTCCCAAACAGTGCAGTGGCAGTGAACCCTTGCAGAATTGAGTACGAAGGTTCTTCAGGTATTCCTCCTCTTTTTTCCACCAACAGGATCTGGTATTCTATATTGATCGGCTTGGTTTGTTTTACAAATGTCTACAATTCAGATCAGATCCCATCCTTGAACAGTAGTTCCAAGTGTGAAAAGCAGAATCTCTGTTCCAGTGTATTATGTCTGCACGTTTACAAGGCCATACCGTTACCACTCGGGGCAGCGGCCACTGCCTCAGCGAGCGCTCCCATTTAGAGCCCTGACAGAGCCGGCACAGCCCACACCCACACACAAACTAACAGCTTCCCAAAAACATTGAACAAAATTGGGAAGGGAATTCATGTTGTGGAAATCTACATAATGAAAACTGGCAACTAGGGATAGGCACTCAACGACGATTGCTGCTTAGGCTGAAGGAGAGACTGTTCTGAGGCATTCCCATTGACTTCTGAAATCTCTCTAGGGTAGGAGGGGTAAAAAACTGAGCTCAACCACTGCACGTCAGTAAAAGCTCCCCGTTATTCAGTAGCAGTAGACGTGGAGGACAAAAGATTAATAAAAAGCCTGGCCTTGCAGAGATCTCTTTCTTGGGAATAACTGATTTTCATACTAACACAATGCATGTTCCAGTTGATGTTTTTCTCACAGTCAGATATTTCTAAATACTTCCTCTTGTGGCTGTTTCGGTGTTTAATACGCTGAGAACTGCTGCTGGGCTGGAAACTAAATGGCCTACTTTCAGGACTTTTGGAGACCTATAAGGTTACATTTTGAACTCTTTGGCCTGTTTACTTCTAACTGTGGGAGAGGAAGGAACAGAGAACCTGGTCACAAACTTTGCTTCTACAGGAAATCAGACAAAAGATTTATGCCTAAGGATGTAAAAGCAAAAATGCTCAAGAACACTTTATGTGGGCACATACGTTTACAGGAAATGTTCATTCAAACATTTTCAAGCAAGGTGTTTTAAACCCTGCAGAACATTTTAAGTAAGTGAGGGGATGCTCATGTACACCCCGTTATACAGAGTCATTCTGGGTTTCTTACGCAGCAGTCTAACCAGTGGACATGGGGGATGCTAAAGAGCAATCACACCAGCAGGGGTAAAACTGATGGCACGCACAGCCAGATTTTATTTTCAGCTTTAAAGCACCACTCAGGATTGAAAACAACTACAGACAAGTAAAAAGTCTAGCACCAAAGGTGAAAACATCTATCCTGGGCACATTTTAAATGGTTAAAGCAAAGACCTATGATATGTACACATTTGAAGTGTTGAAGCCTCCATCAGTAGGGCACTCTTAGAGCATGTGTTACATTTTTTGTTTTACACAACTCATGGAATATTTCATTACAGCATTCTAGCCAATCTAACTAAGTTTGGTTAAGTTTTTCAAAATGCTCATGAGGTGACACCTCAGTTTTGGACTGCAGCTGTTTAATCTGAATGAGTGCAGTTTACTACTGAGCTACAGCACTGAATTTTACAGCACTGAACTAATTTACAATAGTAAAAGAAATCAAAGTGAACTGATTCTGGAATAAAGAAAAATTAAATTATGGGCTACCCAAGTAATTTTTATTTGGTATGAAAATGTATAGACATAGGAAAGATCTTAGAATTCCCCTCTTTCAAAGGGGGGTGGGGGTGGGAACAAACGTGGTGGTAAAGCCTGCTGGTAACACAGTGCAGAGACACTTCGTACAAGAGATGAGCAGGAGACTCTTCTGTGTGAGTAGGATGACTCCTACTTGGTGTAAAGAGAAATAAAATGTAGTATGAGAAGATGCGAGATCATGCATTTGGAAACAAAAAACAAGAATCTAGGAACTTATCTGTCAGAAATGACTGTGAAAAGAGTTTCAGTATTTCAACTAATCAGAAGGTGACTGAACTGTTAAGGTGATGCAGCAGGAGGAGAACCCAGTGAGATCACAGCATGCATCATCCAGAAATACAGAAGTTCTGGGCTCTTCTCCATGACCCCAGCAGAGACCTTCTTTTGAAATGTAGCACACATTGCCAGCTGTACGTTTGCAATAAAGATGGGCTTAAAGCCATACACATACACAGATTCAGAGAAGAACTACCAGGATTATCAGAAGAAGAAAAACTAGTATTTGAGAAAGTGCAAGAGAAGCACGGCTTATTCAGCCCATGCTGAGAGAGGATATGGTCACTATCTAGAAATCGGAATGAGGAAAAAGAAAAATTTCCAGTAAAAGGCAAAGCCTAACGAGCCGGAAGTTGAAAGAAGGCTTCTATCTAATGAACCACAGAGATTCTCAAAACCAGGCTCAACAGGAGCTGTGGTAGAGAAGGCTTTCAAACCGAAGTTAGACAAAGTTATGAATGTGCTATGCAACAGTGTGTAATGGCAGCGACCCAGAAAATCCCTTCCAGATCCATGTCACTCCTCCAAGCAGAAAAATCTGAAGCCAGCCTGCTTTTTTATATAGTTATCCTTCAGAAGCACACTAACCAAAGAAGGAAAAGAAGACAAAAATCAACATGACTAACATCATAATATTTTAGATTTTCTTACTGGTAGCTTCTTAGCGAAGACAAGTATTCTGTACACTCCCAAGAAAAAGACTTTTAAAAGATATAGATACGTAGGGAGATGTGTGCACAGATGCAAAAACTGGAGATTTCCATTTGTACGCTCAGTCCTACCTCTATAAAATACCAAATTAATTGAAAGAAATTTGATGAAAATTTAAAAACAGACATGACAATTCACAAGCAACTAAACAATTTTTTTTGTTTTTTTTTTTTTTTAATGTTTGATGGCTGCAGCCATTTCAATGCCACCCTTGGAGTTTTAACTAAAGAATTATCTTTGCTTTATAGTATCAAGGAATAGTTCATGAGAAAAGTGGGTTGGTTTCTTTTTTTTCCCTACTGCAATGACTTCGCTTTTCAGTAACTTAAGTAATAGGAAACATGCATAATTCTTCTGGCTCCAAATACAAAATCAAGCACCACGACTACTTGTTTTCTATGTGCTTGCGCTACAATGAAAGCTTCCTCTGTTTTCCTTGTCTGACAATGAAAGATGCGCACTTCCACTTCACCTCAAACAAACAAACTGAGGAACTGCAATATTACAAGATGCATATCTCAACACACATGCGGATGTCAACCTTATTTTTAAGAATATTCTGACTGCAGCATTCTTTATTATAAACCAAAAAATGTGTGCTACATTTTTTTTACATTTTCCCTCATACAGTAGCCAAAGAAAATTAATGAAAATTTTTCACACCAACACAAGCTTTTAAAACTGTATGTGGTATCATGCAGTCCTAATACCTCCAGAGTTTCTATTCTGTCACACAGGATTCCAACTTCTTTGAACAAATATGAATATTTACTAGTTTGGGCAAAAGATCTACATGTGTGTGCTCACTGTGATCATAGCAAGGGAAAAAGTAAACGATCATTTTTCTTCTTTTCATCAAAGAGTGTTTAGGAAGCGCAAAGATGTTCCCTAAATTCTGGAGCATGGTGCAGCAACAACTGTGCAAAGCCATTTAAAATTATTTACACAGATCAACACAGAAGCATCTTTTATATTAATAATATCTCAATTGAATTTTGAAACAACCTGCAGAGCTTTTCTTTGTAGTCTAAGTGGCGGTTATTCAAAACGGTAATACCAAATGCTAAGTTCAATTAGATCCTCCCTTTTTGAAAAAAAATAAAAAAGGTCACCTAATTTTTACAAATCACAGAATCACGGAATCTTCAGAGTTGGAAGGGACCTCTAGAGATCATCTAGTCCAACTCCCCTGCTGACGCAGGAATGCCTAGAGCACATTACTCAGGACTGCATCCAGGCGGGTCTGGAAAATCCCCAGAGAAGGGGACTCCACAACCTCCCTGGGCAGCCTGTGCCAGTGCTCCGTCACCCTCACCGTAAAGAAGTTTTTCCTTATGTTTGAATGGAACTTCCTATGTTCCAACTTGTGCCCGTTGCCCCTCGTCCTGTCACTGGGAACCACTGAAAAGAGTCTGGCTCCATCAATGTCCACAACAACATATTCACAAGATAAGCAAAACAAGAAGGCCCCATATGGACCCTGCTAAAACCAAGGCTGCTTTAGAGCAAGGAGACATCCTCAATTGAAGCACCATGTTATTCTGCTTAAAACGTTGACATTCAGATCTGACTTCTAGAAATTTATCTATTTGTGTCTGTGCAGGTGTGCACACAGTGTTTAAATCATCCCTTATATTCCTGCCTTAGGTCAACAGCATACTAAAAACACAATCCATGTAGCAAATTCTATATGCTACTGACACCATGAAATATTTCAATGGTGTTTATTTTAGAAGACATTTTAAATCAGAGATTGCCAAGCTGCAGAAAAATAAGCAGCACAGAAATCAGCTGGAAATACTAGGACAATAACTGAAGCCCGTTCTACAAATAAAATTAGTGAAGTTCATATTTTGTTCTCCCACCTACCAGAAGATAAACTATAGAGACCCAGGATGTGTGCATGTACATCACATACTGCATTAGGTCACCTTGCAATAACCAGAAAATTTGAGAGTCAACTCTTAACTGCTGATTCATGACAGCACTAGAATGGTCTTTGCTATAACACCCCATGGTGCAAGAGATTAAGAAGGTTACTTTCTTTCGTAAAACTGGTAGACATTTTAGTCATTTACTACATTAAACATGTTATCTCTGCATGCTTAACTGAATAAAAACGCAGCTGCAACATTAAGCCTCCACTTAAAAAAAAAAAAAATCATATTACTCTAACTCAGGAATTCCTAAATTTAGTTTTCCCTGGGTACCATCCTCACAGAAAGAATAGTAATGTACAATACTAATGGAAGTGGCAGGTGTAGGAGTGACATTTAACTGCCTAAACAACCTCTTCCTTCAACAGGAAAGAGGTAGATAAATAGATTTTTCTGTATACTACTGCTGATATGCATGCTACTGTTTGTGAAACTACGTTTTAGTATCCATTTAATTAGGAACAGCAGCTGTATTTAGGGATCTTGGAAGCTCTCTGTTAAATGGAGATTTCTGAAATCCTTCACTCTGAAACGCAAGAAACCTCTCATCTTGTCACAAAACTAAAAAACCCAACATTATCAACTAAAAGAACCTACTCTCTTGAAAACAAGCAGGATTGAACAAGACAGAAAATCCTGGAGTCAGACCACAGAAAATGTTTGCAGAAGTTATACACCAATAAGGAGAGGTACACCTAGCCTACAGACTTCTATAGTTATTAACAGAAAAAAACATTGTTTTCATTTTAGTTTGCCTTTTATTCTGCTCCTACAGCTGTGAACAGCTTCACTTTTAAAAGAATTATTACGAGTTTTCTCTGTTGCCTTAAAAAATTCAGTGGACCACCATTTCCAGATGCGGAGTTAATTATTTAAGTAGGACACTTTACAAAGGCTCGAAAATCCATAAATTCATGCATTTGCCTTTCACTCGTGGTTCCTTAAAAGTGAGGACAACAGGGGGGAGAAAAAAAAAAAAGATCCTTCTACATTATTTATGGATATTTCAAATAAAATCCCTCTATCGTGAGCTTCTTATTCAAAGGCCAAAAAACCTAGCTAAAAATCCACCGGTGATATGGGTCAAAACTGAAAAGGCAAGAGCGCCGGGGAGACGCATCCAAATCTGACATCTGGCTCTTTCCTGAGCAGTCTAGAAGAGTAGAGAGCTACTGCCTGCCAAGTACTTGGAAGATTTTTTTTTTTTCCCCTAGCTCGTTATCAGGACTACATTAAGATTTAGAGGTCAAGCCGTACCTTGATCAGTGAAGCAGCAGAGGCAGAGAGTGTACAATGCAAGTTTTGAAGAACCTTTAGCTGCTTACGCATAAGAAAAAAAACAAATCAAGAGCACAAAAAGCGTAGTTGAGTTAAAATGAGAACAGGGCTGACGGTTCAGCAAACCTAGGATATAGCTAACCAAGAAATAATTCTTACAATTCAGTTTAGATTTCCCGAAACCGAGAATGATTTTTTTTTCTTTTTCAACCACAACCAAATACATCCAGTTTTCAGGTACAATGTCCTTCATCACTCCATTTTCAAGCCATCGATCCCACTACAATATTAAATTTATTGTCCAGTTCTGCAGCCATATTCTCTTTTTCAGGCATTACCATGCCCTTTCAAATCATCCCATGTTAGACCTTCCTGACACTCGTGTAACTCCTACAGCATTTGGTAGGTTGGCAGGCGCACAGCAGCAGATAGGCATTTAGGAAACAATGCTACGGATGGAGTCCTAAGAGCACAACCCAGCTCCCATTCTCCTGGCTCTGCAGGAATAACAGCAGCACAGAACAGTAAAAGCCTATTTTTAACTCTAAAGCAAGCCAACATGACTAAATACACAAAGAGAGCAGACCTACAAAATAGCACGATGTCATTTTTATGAAATCATTCTTCAGAGGAGGAAAAAAAAAAGCTTTAGTCCATTTTTCTTACTTGCAAAGTCACAGTTTGGAGTCAAGCTATAAAGTAATAAATCCTACCCTGTCAGTGTGTCCAAATGACCCAGTGTAAAGCGCCTATGCTTGTAAGCTAGCAAGCTGACAGGCTGCAGTCAGATAAAATGAGGCAATATTTATAGATTGAGTGAAAGAAATCACAGATTGAGGAATTTGACCACTGCGCTACTGCCTGGGTTTACAGTGCGGTTCCTTCCTGGCTGTCCATATACCTCTGAAGATCAGGTAACTGCAGTTACCAAGAGGACGCATTACTGCTACCAAACATCAGCAATGTTTTCACTTGGTCACCAACCAACCCCGGGACAGCTGGAATAAGTTATCTACACATAGAAAGTTACAACTGCTGCATACAGCTACATTTCACCATTGCCATAGCATCTGTTAGCTTATTAACAGATACTAAATGCAGCTATAATGTAATACTTTGCACTTCTTTGCATCCTAACTCACAAGCCTGCTTTTCCGCTATTTTGAAAAGCAATTGGCTCTTGATTCAAGTCAAGAAGCCAGGGCTGAAAGAAAAGCTTGGTGTTAAACCAGTTTTCATATTCCCAGTCCAAAGGAGAAGTGTCATCTCCATTACAAGCTGCAAATGCCATGGAGGTATGCATATATTTGAGTGTAGAGAGTCATAACCATCTTCATATTCAAGGCAAAATCTTCACATTTTGTCAAATAGTTCAGAGCTTTCTGTTGTCACTTACAGCAGTCACTAAACTGGAACTCAGAAGACATTTAAGGAAAAATCAGAAAGCCTCTCTGAACTAAAGGAGGAGCATTATCACTCCCATCCACTACTCAGCACGGGGAACACAAAGCACAGGAACTACTGTACTTTGAAGCAGATCAAATTATTTGATATCTTTTTAAGGTGCTCCAGACAGGCTTTGGCAGGAATGGCATATTACTGGAGACATCAACTTGACTGCCTATAACATAGGACTGAGGAAAGGCTAGAAAACCAGCCAGTCCAAGCTGTGAGATTCAGCAGGTTACTCCCCATTTTGGAAAATCCTCTTTCACTTTTCATGAGAAGGGAACTAAACATGCTGGGATTTTGTGCTCCAACGTTTGCAATGGAGACCATGGATCACAAAAAGACTGATGCCCTTATTTTTAGCTTTGTGACCAGCTGAAGGTTTAGGCCAAGTAGAAAATGCCAGGTTAGCTAAATACTATGAGGTTGGTTCATGGTAGCAAGCTTCACATTTGCAGTGAGAGCAACCTAAAAAGACAGATGAAGCCTTTTGGCCAAAGACTGGACTCACATTCTTCCATATTACCATACTGCACTAGTCTAAAAACCAAGTCCAGCATCACAAGTGTAAATTACAAACACCACCTACACAAAATTTCAGCCTATCTTCCCGTTATTTCATCAAATACAATTGGTTGTGATCCTTCATCTTTTTCAAGCAAGCAAAAAAAAAAAAAAAAAAACAAAAACAAAACCCAAAACAAAACCCCCAAAACCAAACCAAACTGAAAAAATTAGGCAATAGCTTATCTCCACCCCTAAATCTCAGATGTCTTAGGGACCAAGTAGCAGCACTATTTGGATCAAGTGCTACATTAACATACAGATATTTACCTTCACACATCACCCACATAAAAGCACTGCAATCTGTTGTCCTTCCTGTACCCCCATACAAACACAGGTTTAGGAAGGAATGACAAACACTCCTATAAATTCCAGCTCCTGGGCACTGGATCAGCTTTCACAAGCAACCCACTGAGCAGAGACCCCTTCAGTACAGTTTATTCTTCCTGTAGTTCTCAGCTGAATCATCACTATCTCAAAATGAACAGCAAAAAAGACTACTGGCAAGCTGACAAAACTGGAAGAAGCACCAACTATCCAGTACTGGGATACCAGATGAGTGCCAGTTACATTTCAGTAACAGATTGACAGGTTAAGCTTGCAGAAGTTAGAATCCTAAAAAGTCTGCAAACCTGCAGGAGTCATCTCATGCTTCTCTTGGACTACAGCTACCAGAGTCTTTTAAATACAATATTGAAAATGAAGTGTGGCAGGTACAAGGTTCTTTGGTCAAGGGTAAACCTTGAGACATTAATACTGCATTTTTCCTCAAATCCTTAACATTAACCATACTTACCATGTAGGGTCTTCACAGTTAAGTAGTAGTTCTCATCCACTGGCAATAAAGAACACTGGAAACACTGTTTCAGTATTACCCTCACAGTCGTGAACTCCCAAAATACTCTATCAAGGGGTTGTTTGTTTTTTTTTTTTTTTTTTTTTTCTTTCTAGTAGTTTTACTTCTATGAATTTTTAAATTTAGAGAACACTAACAAGAATGCATTAATTCAAGGGAAAAGAATTATTAGTCTGGTTATATATCTGCTGTTGCAACTAACATATCAAAAATCAAAATCAGACTTTAATAAAATAATCCTGAGATCCTGAAAAATCTTGTATTTATTTCAGTTGGACAAAAATACACCACTGCGTATTTATGAAAGGGTTAGTAAAATTAGTTCAGCTTTCCAAACATCAAGGATGCTGTTAAGGACTAATTTGTTGCAATTTGAAGCCTAGAATACACCAAGGAATAAAAAAATATCTAAGACAGTTGAAGAAAAACAAACGTTAAATAAGCTTTAAAAAATAATACTTAAGAGTTTCCAGCACCAAAATCATTCATTATCCCAGAGAGTTGATGGTCTGAACAGTTTAAATGTTCATCCAATTCTAGTTCAGAAATTAGAAGTCATGGTTCCTAATGCTCGTATTGTTAAATCACGTGCAGTTATTTTTTGATATTTCATTGATTTGCAGACAACCTGTGAAGCTATCAAGTACAGAATCATTTTACAGATGAGCTCCAGGTCATCTCCACAGCAGATACAGAACATGAGACACTTCCCTTGCTTTTGCATACTGGGGTAGTACCAGCAGCAGCAATCAACTGCAAAAACAAACAACTCAACTGACAGCAGTTTCCAATCCTCTTACAAGCTACACATTTCTTTGCATATCACTATCTGAGATTCCCTGCCTTAGATAATTAAAAATGAAATTTCCAAAAAATGTAATTTACTTCATCTTGCTGGAATATTTTTACAGGTCCATTTGCTAAATTGTTACGTTCATGTCACTTGGTAATTAAGTACAAGCATAAGTGCCACTGTTTAAAACTCTTCAGCCAGTATTCTGAAAAGGAGTGCAAATATTTTGCATGTGGAGTAATTAACTTGAGATATTGAGGCACAGGATTTCCTTAACTGACACTGCTTGCTTCTAGTTACAATGAACTTCGTGCTCCTCTGTGTACGTATTGCTAATTCCCTGATATTTTTAACCTACGCTAGTTAGCTCAACACAAGTGCATTAT
Source organism: Burhinus bistriatus (assembly GCA_013397275.1). Classification (NCBI taxonomy): domain Eukaryota; kingdom Metazoa; phylum Chordata; class Aves; order Charadriiformes; family Burhinidae; genus Burhinus; species Burhinus bistriatus. The sequence goes on from VYXH01000226.1 coordinate 112,699, forward strand.
CTTCTGCTTTTTAGGGCTTCTATTATTCCTGTGCCTTTATTAACGCATAGAATCAGGAGCAAATCAACAGTACGGTAAGGGCTTCAGGATTTTTTGTTTCTTTTGACATTTGGCTTTTTGGTTGATTGAGTTTTGTGTTGGGGTTTTGGCTGTTTGTTTTTTGTTGGGTTTTTTTTTATTGTTGGGTATCAACAGCTCTCAATTTCAGCTGGATTTTCAGCGTGCCTGATGATCAGGCAGGAGTGACTACAACTCAGTAATGATAAATAGCATTCGTCTGTTAGTCTCAAAAGAGCATTTTGGAAGAAGCTGACTTTCCTTTTCAGGTTCACATCTGTATTGTGACTGTAAATGGCACATTTCAATGTGCACCATCATAAATATCACTTTGCAAGCACTCCAACACCACCACCAGATTTGGCCACTTTGGAACATAAACCAGAACCAGTAATATTGATTATGTTAGTTTCCCAACCCTCATCGTGAGGCATGAACTCTTCCTACTTCATAAACTTTCTAAACAAACGCCCTACTGTGAGATCCTCTACACCAACTACCCATGTTGAACCGAAAAAATTTCAGCTACTTCTTAAGAAGGTAGAGAAAGCAGTTTTGTGCACACATGCACAATACACATCTAGATGGTGGCTTTTTTGGTGTGGTTTTCTTCCCACCCTCTTAAATATGTTGTACAATCCCCAGGCCTTGCAACAGTAATAGAAAGACGGCAGGACATCTCCCATGCGCCAAGGATGCTTTCATTGCCATCTCTACAGGTCACTAATGTATTCCCTGTCATTTCTATGAAATGACCCAAATTTCGCCATTTATAAGCTTTTGAGAAAATCTGCAGTTAAATGTTGTCCTGGAGAACAGTAATTTAGCCAGACTCCACCACAGATCTCTGGTAAGATGCCAGGCAAGTCACTTAAAATCAACCTTTCAGATAATTATTAGGCATGGGTGCCTGAACTGGGCCAATACACAGAAAATTCAAATAACAAAATCCATACCTTGAATGTTACTTTCGCCTAGCTATGGAGATGAATAATCATGTTAAGTTCTCAAAATTCTTACTTTTTGCAAAGATTTGCTTCAGCAGAGCTACCTGAAAAATGAAGATAATGCCCCTCCCCTGCACTACTTTAATGAATCGCATGAACACTGTAGTTACAAACACCTTAAAAAGCCACAGAAGAAAAAAAAAATAAAAACCCTAATGCTTTCATCTTCTGAGTAGGACTTGGAACAATATGCCATAAACACAACCTGGCCAATTGAGTAATGAAGCTAGCCCAAGATATCAAACAGCTGCTTGGTAAACCACAGCTATCCATCTTGAGATGAATCTTGTACAATGTATGTGGTCATGTAACCAAAGACTGTATCATAATGCATCTATGAAGAAGTGAAATACTATTCTTAATGAAATGAACAATCCACAACTCCTTTACTGGTCTTCAGAGAGGATATTTTTCTCAAAATATACAAATTAAAAAGAAAGGAATAATCAGAAGGGGCCAAACCAGAAATCTGGTTTCAATAAGCAATAAAAATAAAGGTGCCTAGCAACAACAGAAAAAAATCTGTATCAAGTGCCAGTGCAATGTAATTCATTAAGATGATCAAAATCACAGCCATCAGCAGCTACAGTAGCTAATAGGTTACTACCTAGTTGGAGTTCTTTTTCATACATCTTTTTTTTCCAGATAGATATAGATAAAAATATCTAAGTATGTCATAACCTCAGAATGTTCAGCTTACCAAGCGTAGCCACTGATCACATCATCACACCTCTCTTTCCCATGTCTTATTAGTGCTGCGAGATGCTCACTCAAAGGACAAATAAATATCCCAGGTTACATGTATTCTTTGAGTTATAAAACAATATTGATGATCTCTTACTCAACACCCTTACTATACACCAAGCTAAAATAATCATATCTAAACAATTACCACTCAAGACACTTCTTCAAAATACCATTCATTTCCTTTTCATTCCTGGGAGCAAGGGGAAGCCTAGCACAGTGCCACAAATCTTTGTGAACTAAAATATGCTAAGAACAAGCCAACGATTTTACTTCTTGCTTTTGATATTTTTCAGTAATTCAAGACAGATCAAGCACATCAAAAGACTACAGTAACTATATGATGACTAAAGAAGAGTCACTTGGCTGGCAGTGAAACATATCCTTTATTAGCAGACTTTATTTCAATAAGACCTAAAGTAAAAATATAACATTCTTTCTTACAGGTTGTGTGTAAGTCACTCCAATGCCCCCTGCAATTCTTACACAGTCATGAAAGACCTACGCATCTCAAGTCACATTTTCAAAAGCCATTATACCTGTTATTTTTTTCATTTTTTTAACATAACCTTGAGCGAAGTTCCTACAAACAACACATACAAGGGAAAAGGAGAAATGAGATAGAAAGATATTATTTTAGAAGGCCCGAGTCTACCATGGGAACCTTCATACACTAGACCTTCATGTGATTTTTCCACATAATAAAGCAGGTATATGATGCAATGTGTGAAACTTTTCAAGAGACGGTTGTTTCGGCATCTACAAAGTGACCATTTTGGAAACATCACTCATCCTCCTAACATTTAAGATTAGGAAAATTATAGTGACAGCACTACAAAGGTGGTTGAGAGGCCTCTTAAAATCAGCAAGGATACAGCCCAATAGAACAAACCTACTGAACTACATGAAATCTGGTTAAGTACTTCAAATACAATAACAAAGCAGAACTACTTTTTCAGCAATCCAGCTTTCTTTTCTCTGCCATCTTTCACCCACAGCATACTTTTAGCCCCTGTTCAGCAGGTGACAACAGTTGTGTATCAAGGAACATCAGCCGCAGAGCAGCAACACCTTCAGATAGGCATCTGTAGTACCGCTTCAAACTCTTCCCATTTAGGAATGTGAGGCATGTGGACCAGTACGCTTGATTGACATTACTGATTTTATTTCTTATATTAAGTAATCCAGGAAGCACGACACAATTACTTTTCCTCCCTCCATCCTCACCATGATGAACATAACGGTCAGTTTGCATACCATTTTCACAGAAGAGATTTAACCCATATCCCTCGTTCCCTAAGTAAACTATTGTGAAATTAAAATCTCACAACATTAACTAAAATTAATTCACAGAATTTTGTGAAACCTTGCACAGGAGATTTTTGCATTCAATTCTAGATTGTCCTAGCAAATAAAGCTGTGAGACTCTAGGTGGGGATGTCACAGAAGTAATTAAGGTTCTCTCCTTGAAATAAGAAAAAGTCAGATATCAATAAAAGATTTAGGATTCTGGGAACATACTAACATGAAAATTCCTCATTACAAAAAAACAACTAATTCAGTAAGTTTTCCTTTTAGGCAAAGCAGGACAATATCTGTATACCTTGAAACTCCAAGCTTGCCTTCCCTCTCTACCAAGAATTCACATCTTTCAGTCCAATTTTCCAAGCAAAATATCTTCTACCTGGAGAAGAAGCATGGAAAGTTTCATTGCCAAAGTGGTGTTTTTCGCTGAGCTACATTGTGTCCTAACAGTTTCAATCTAAACTTCTATATAAACTCTAAACTATGTCTTTTGTTCATGCAAAATCTGCAATTGTGTGCTAGCCCTATGTCAAATTATGATTTCTTTCTCTTATATGTATGTAGATATTTCTTAAGGTAAACTAGTTGTCTCGTAAAGCAATACCTTAATCTTTTCCCTTTTACTATTCTTACCTTCTGGTCCAGACAGTGAAATTTATTTCTGCGATTTAATTAATTCAAAGCAATACAATGAAAATATGACAGAGCTTGTAACGTAGAGTCTCTAAAATGCCAGGTTAATTTTTTCCTTTATCTATAAGCAATTATTTTGCATCAGTCAGACTTGCTGTGTTACCAGAATCAGTCTAGAACTTTTCATCAACATTCTTTGGGGACTAGAAAGAGCTTTCTCATTTTATTCCTATTTGCAAATTCAAGGTACCCTACTCTATTTCAGCTTCTTCAGTACTTGGGTTTCAGGAAGAAAGGAGGTTTTTTAGGGTTTTTTTTTAGATTAAGTTCTAAATATTTCATGAACACCAAATGATTCAGTAAAGTGAACTCCTTTATACTTAGAATGTAATTAAGAAGGGAAAGGAACAAAACAGTCTACAACAAGAAACTGTGATATGTCTGCTACATGCATAAGAAAACCCACTAGACGCATTCTGAAATGTTTCTAGATTAGTTTCCATATTTCTACACAATCAAAACTGAATTCCTGAAGAAAATGTTCCTCCTTTAAAAAGTTCCTGCTATCACATCTATCCAATATTTACGATTCTTACCTGTACAGGCTGAACATACTGTACATGTTCCCATGCACATTCTAACACAAACAGTATGCACAGAACATATTTATGTATCTTTTCAAGCAACAAATTGTCAGATTGAAAAACTATATTGACCCATACAAAATCAAGCATGAAGATTTTAACGTTAACTGAGCAATAAGAGTCTATACTTCTAGAATCTTTTTATAATGTAAAACCTAAATTTCTAATTCCTGACACCTGAGGCCTTGTTAAATAATGTTTGCTCTTCTGCTTATGAATGCATTTTTCCCAAACAATAAACACAGGCAGCCTATGGGATTAAAGCATGACAAAGGTGTAGCTGACTCATGTGATCAATTAGAAAGCATCAGTACTTACGCCTTTTGTTCATACCGTGTTTTACTAACAGTTTCTGCATTTTCAGCATAAGTGTATCACAGATGTTAAACGCCATGCTACAAGGCAACGGCACACTAGCACCATACACTAGACAGAATAAATCCATTCTTATCACCACCTACAATTATATCGCTTGTTATACAGCTTGAATATTTAAAGTTTTAACAAATGCATAATGATTTTAACTGAATGCTCATAGCTTCTTGCCTAATGTATGTCAGCATTTTGCCAGTAAATTTTTAACATTCAAAAAGAACCTACAGAGTTGCCTTTTCTAAGCTAAAAACAATCTTAAATACAGCCACCGACTCTAATGCCACCTCAGGTACAGCTTTCCCTCGAAACCCACTGTTAAATTCACAAGCAGGAAAGCCCGTGAGCAGGACGACGAGCAGTTTCAGTCTCCATGCAGTTTGCCCGTGACAGGTTATTGATAGAACAAACAGAATTTGCAATACTTACTGAGTGTTTCTCCTGCTGGCCCATAACTCCATGGTTAGCTGGGATTGCAAGTGGTTTCATAATGAAGAAACATAAGCCGAACTGAATTTACACATCATGTACCGATTTCTTATGGATGGCAAGTCACCCTCTACAGCATTACATTAAAAAGAGGAGGGGGGGGAAACCAAGCTGGAGCTAAAAGTGTCACTACTGGTAAGCTCAACCCCCCCTTGCACTTGTAGTGCAGAGCAGCAATCCAAACGACAGCGTTAGGCTCCATTTTTGTCACACTGAAAGTCTAAGCGTGTCAGGACGTAGAGAGCCTGATGAAACCCTACATAGCCAGCATTCATCCAAGGGAACAAACCCATTCCCTGAGCCTGAGGAATGGGAAGAAAAGAAAAAGGAGGAAAAAAGCTAAAATGGCTGACTGCACAGAGACTCCCTCAAAAAGGCTTAATACAGTATTATATTAGTCAGGGTGCAGGAACCAGCCTCCAGCATTCAGCCAAGCATTGTTAATACTCCTGTTTCATTTGCAATCACACACATTCACACACGCAGCCTCCCCCCGCTCCACCACTACCCTCCACTCCCCCAAAATCAGGGCAGAGCCGGCGGATAGGGACCTCCTCCCCTGGCTGCTAATGATGCTGACAAGAGTAGTGACCAGTGATCTCTGTTCCACTCAGCTAACCAAGTTTGCACAATTAATCTTAACAGCATGACATTGATGGACATTTAATTTTATGATGCCTGCTCCTCGCAATCGAGATGAGCACGTCTACTGCCCAAAGAGTCAGCAACAGAAATACAACACAGTTACACACACACAAAAACCCAGAGAATCATGAGTCTGAATGCAATACGCCAATATAATTACGTTATTGTGCTTACTTTGGAAGACCATGGCTGCAGGCAGTTGGCATAGCAACGCACAAGGAAAGCCATTTCCTGGGTAGAAAGAATGCTTCCTTTTCTAAATAAAAAATTCCTCTTAGGATACAAACGGCATTGCTGCTTCCTGCAGAAAGCAAAGACACTGTAGTCTGTCTCTTAACCTGCACACAGGCACACACTCAATGCAGTTCGAGTGATGTAAGTGGATTTCTCTCGCTCTCTCCTCTCCCTCCCTCTCCCTTTATCCACCGAAATATTCAAGTTAAATGGAAGACACATTCCTTGAGGCTCGCCCCCTCGGATACTTAACCATTTCACTCATTAAGGTAGAGATGGACAATGCAGATAAAACAGCAAGCTCTTGCCTGTATCTGGTATCAGCCTCTGAAGACCAGGGCAGCCCCAGAGGGGAGGGATCCGTTCCTGCTGGCTCCTAAGAATATCACTGGAGTCAGGGTGGGAATAAGGACCCACGTTTACCTCGCCAAATCCTGAACTGAACACGACTTTTCATGAAGCTGAGGATAAAGCAGAGGGTTTGACATCACCTCCCTTTTCCCCCACCCAAAAGAGTGCTGCTGCAGAGCTGTAAACATTGTTATCAAGTATTTATAAACAGTGCACTTGACGAGCTCTCTCAGATTTTCAGCAGCTTCACCACTACACAGGCCACAGATATCCAGGGGCTGGGGCAGGTAAACGTCCAGAACCCTTTCACACGTCATTTAAGGTCTTTCTGAATAGAGCTCCTGCTTCTCCTTGCACACCGAATACACAAATTCCACTAAAAACAAAAGGGGATGCAAGATCTGGAAGAGATTGATATACATATGGCTTTTATAATTCTCCTCTCTGACTGTAATTATATCTTAAACTCAGAAATTTCCCCAGTCACTCCCATTTACACTATACCACTTCTCATGTTATACTAGCAACATCATACTGCAGAGGAGGTAAAACACAACGAGGAACACGCTCAAGCCATAAACTAATTGTCAGCCCTATATGACGCACATCTTCAGTGCCACAAATTCACTCCACTTGACACAGGGGAGACCAAGCCAGGGCAAATAGGAACATGCCATTCTTCCATTAGGCTTCAACTTCAGTACAGTTCTCTAGAACACATTTACAACACATTCTTTAAAATCAGAGACCATCTGTGCTTAAAGTTAACTTCAAAGTCTTTTTTTTTTTTCCTTAACAAGAACAATAGAAAAAAAGACTTTAACAGTTGTTACACAGGCAAAAACACACAGGAAAAAATGAATACTACAGAATACTATGTCATACAATCAGCAGCTGCCTTCCACCAAAAGAACACGTCCACTGATAATTAGTTTAGTTTGTTACACAGTGATTTCTTTCGGTACTGACAATGACTGCTAGTAAATGAGGCTATAAAAATTAGTGGAAATGAATTTAGTAAAGCAAGAAAATACCCTGATATATCTGGTCTATTTTTTCTGCAGTTATTCTAAGGACATCATTTCACAAACAACACATTTTACATGTGAATATATTAAGTTTATGAGAGTTTAATGACACTTGCGCCCTTGGTCTTCTAGTATACGCTAAAATATAAGTCATTCTTTAAACGACTGAATTTCAAAAATTAGTTTAGAATTTTTAAAAGTCTTTGTAATGTGCCAGTGCAACTAGCAGATGATTTTAAAATGTTAAATTATGCTAAAGCCTTGTAAAACAGTCTAATGCTGAGCGCAATCAATTTTTTGATGAAGTGCTGACCAGAAATAGCAGAAGTTATTCATTCTAGGAAGCTTAGACAAACCCTCTCTAGTACAAAATTTAAAAATATTACTTGTTGACAAAGCAATTACAACCCTCTTGAGTCTGATTTGGTGGCCTTGTGGTTAACACCATGAGCAGAATTGGAGTGTGGCGTTTTACGCTCACGTCAGGAAAAAATGAAGTTCTGCCAAGACAGAAATGTCTCCCTGGCATAGCAAGGGAGCACACCACTTTCTCAACTCCATTACATACAGAACTACCAACACGCATCTTACTCTCCATCAGTTGGTATTTCCACGTAAAATCTAGCCTAGGTTTCTGTGGCATAAGCCTTGAAGAATAACATGAAAACATCAACAAAACCATTAAAACAGCAGTGAAAGTCAAAACTTCCAGATGATGGTGTCATCGAACACTTCCTTACTACTTATTCTGGTCACTACTATACAGCTCTACTCAGTCAGTACTTCATATATGAATGCAAAATTTAGAGCAACCTAACAAAGTCTAATTGATGTTCATGTGCATCAGACTGATGAAAACTTGGTGGTTTCTAAAACAGGAAAAAGCCTCTTTACATTCAAAAGGTGGAAATAGATATTTATGTAATTAGGTGAAGAAAACACCACTCATGGGCAATTTGTGAGCCAAAACAATTTCAAGAAATAAATGGTTGATTCCATTTCCCTGTTC
>VYXH01000226.1:124858-150124 GCA_013397275.1 Burhinus bistriatus
TAGCCTTAGGAGAGAGATTGCTAAATAACAATCTGATGTTCCCATCAGATTTAAAAACACCAACTGAAACCAATAAAACCCCAGAACAATAATTCACTCCAAACGCTACAATACATTTAAATGTCCCATACAGTATGAAAGTCTTATTCTAATGCATTTAGGCAAATTTACTGTCGGTAATTTAAATCTCCGGCCATCTGACCCAATTTCATGCAAGCGAGTTTCTGTTTATCAGCATAACGCAGACACGGGATTGTCTAAGCGCACCTGTCCTATTTGCATTTTCTTGAGAACTTTGAGAACTTTAAATAAAACTCTGTCGAATAAGGGAAAATTACCAAATACATTCTCCAAGGTGAGTTTCTATGACTAAAATACCACTTCGGCCAAAACACACTAATAAAGTAAGAGGATTTGTCAAATTAATTTTTTTTTTTAATTCGTAAAGCTGTGGCATGAACATCATTATAACCATGGTCACCACTTCGCTGGCAATCCCAAAGCAACAGTTACAATGGGGCGATGTGTGTTGTTTTGCTAACACATTTACTAATGTTACAGGCCATTTGAACAAATGCCCTTCTGTTGAGCTGCTGCTGCTGCAGATGAACCTATAATCCGGATCTTTAAAATAACGACAAGCCCAGAGCAGTCAGGCTGGTGCCTCAGCTGGGTGGATGTGCCACAGACTGCCAATCTTCCCTTTGAAGGCAGACCCATTTGCCACCTTCTGTGCACAGCTCTGTTTCCAGTACAGCAAACTTTCTGTTTGCATGCCATTCATCTTAAAATGGGAGCAAATTATAGTATTCATTTAAAATACTTGCCATCGAATTCTCTTACGTACAACAATTATGTTAGAACAGACATGAGGGAAACCTGTAACTGATGGATACTCATCCCAAATGCAACAAGATGTCCCGCTTCCAGAGTATCTACTTAAGCTTATAAAACCGACTTGAGCAAAGGCTCACCACAGTAACAGAGCACACAGACTTTTCTCTGGACTCTATATTTATTTATGCTTTAAATCTAACAGTGCTTAAAAAAACCCCAACAGTGTATCTTTTGTGGTCCTGCAACACCTATAAGGTCTTACTTACTAAATTTTACTTGCAAGATCAAAATCATATTTAGCATGTATGTTTGTGAAACCACTTTACATGATGTTTAACTGATTTACCTGTGGTTTTTACATAAAGCAAAGGGTTATTACTCACACAAGCCTAAAGTTTGATGCATATAACATGGCTTTAAAAATATATATTATAATTAAATGTTAAAAATTAGACATTAAAATTCAATATATTAATTACTTCAATTGGCAGAACGGTCACAGATTAGTTTAATTTCCTTAACTGTTTCGGTACTTCAGAAGTGGAAAAACACAGTCTCTCATGACAGATGAAGTTTTTCCCAATGTTCATAAAATTTTCTCACTTTGGTGTAAGGACAAGAGTTTAAGATAATGTGTTAATTAAATCAGAGAAGATGAGAATGTACTTTCTGGTTTTAAACTGTGAAAAAAGCATGAAAGCAAAAAAGCAAATATTCTTTTAAGGTCAAGAATGATGATATAGGGCATATAGGACTAGCAAGGCCTCTTTACCGGATCTAAAACATACCTTGACACCCATACCTGCTGTGGATGAGGTTCACTACCGAGACACAAATCGCCTGACTATCTCGGAGGAAGAAAAAAAAAAAACCACCCCAAAAATACCCACAAAACCACACAGATCATTGTGTCCATACCAATTACACAGCAGGAATCAGGAACACAGGTTCTTCACTTATGTGAGGCACACCCAAAGTTTCATGGTCTTCGCTGTATAATAATGCAAGAAAACTTTATGCAAGATGGATAACTGAATACCTCTTTCACTTTACTGATGTACTGTTAAAAGGTAAGAATAACACTCAGGGATTTTTCTGAGGTCAATCAACTTTCCAAATTCTAGACAGTTATGTTCTTTACCAACCCCATTGAATCCTGTTACCTGAAATATGTTGACGTGTTTGAATCACAAGAATGATTGTTCTGGCATGGAGCTGAATGTATGTGAGACCACCACCCAAGGCAGTGGAACAATTATTTAATGTTTCAGGATATAATATTAATGGATTAAAAACAAACAAAACCCAGATTTTTCTAATCTTCTCTAAATGGTAGCTGGTTTTCTGTTGGGCTTTGTTGTTTGTTTATTCATTGGGAGATCTTGGCAGTAGTGGAGGGGGAATATTTTTGTTTTAAGCAAATATGATATGCTTTCTAAGAGTTTTTCTTGAACTTAACTCAGAAGCTTTAAGGGAGAATCTGAAACCGTCAACGCTATGTTCCAGATGCAGAGACAGACTGGACTGGCAGAAAACCTCCAGTCTGCCGTTAGGTTTACAGATTCCCCAAATAATGGTGGAAATTGTGTGTTATTTTTACTACTATATGTGACATTGAGTCCTTTCTGTCCGTATTCTTGAGCATTTATTTGGACACCTCCTGGGGTAACTAACGACTTATGTCTGGTGTTTTGAGGAAGTTTAACTTCGAAAGGGCTGGTTGCTGTAACAGGGGATTTTCATTCACTTCAACTGTCTGTTGGAAGGAAATAACTTTTGGGTTTGTCTCCAGCCACGGTCTTATCCAGGGAGAGTCTCCAAAGAGCCTACTCCAGGGGTTCCCAATTAAAATCAACACTAAAACCAGTTTACCAGCATAAGATCATTTTCTTTTTGGAGGACTCTCTCCTCATGCTCCTGCATATCCTCCCTTGGTTAATGCACCATACACTAATATATCTTGAGAGTTTTATGCCCTAGCTCTAGTAACTGTACAGAAATCATTTATCCCGACCTTTCTCTTTTATCAGTAACAAACCCCATGCAACTTCAGTTGTCCCTTACTTTTAAGAATAGTTATCAAGCAAAGTGAGCCAAATTGTTTTTAGATAGGAAAAAAAATCCCATTACTCATACAACAGAATACTAACACTTTGACCAGACCTTACATGAAACAACAAAAATTTTTTTCATTATAAAAAAATAAATTTTAAAAAAATTAAAAAAAAAAACAACAAACTTTTCATCAGAGACATATAAATACCAGGAACTAAAAAGTGCTCAAGGGTGCTCAACCTCACATCTAAGAAAAACTTCTTTTCAGAGTGACCCGAGTATGGCTACATAAGCATGTTAACAGGGTGGTGAAGGAGAGGGAGAGAATTTCCACACAAGCCTTGTGGTAAATTTGAGGTAAATACCTTGCTTTACTAAGGACTTGTTAGCTCCTGTGAACTGTGCACCGATTATTTTGCACCTCCTTTTTTAAAAAAAAATCTTGAAATAATTCACAAATAGGAATTATAGCATTATAGCAAAAGTTACAAGTAGCACAGAGCTTCCAACACATGAAAATCCAAGCTATGTTAAACTAAGTATACACAACTTACTTCTAATTTACTATCACCATTCTAATTTACTTTCACAAATTACTGTTTAAGATCATTAAACCAGACTAGAAGCCAGAAGCAGCAGGTTACAGTTCTTTGTTTTGTTACTAAATTCTTGCATTGCCTCTAATTTCCTCCTCCATCATTTCAAACTCGTTTGATACTCATGCACCAAAACTTGTCACCTAGGGGTCATGTTTAAATGTGTTGGAACAGGTTCCAGCCTTTGGCAGAGCCTTTAGACATGACTATAACATCAGTATTTCAAAAATATGGAGAAATAGCCTTGCTCTTCTATTTTATTTTTTTTTCCTTCCTTTCACAATTGATAACTGCAAGACCAGTGAGGAACTGACAAATGCCAGTTGTCCGAGAGAAAAGTATTTGCAAATCCAAAATAGAAAGTGAAAGAATAACTGACCTTCTGGACTTGGAATCATAGAATCATTTATGTTGGAAAAGACCTTTAAGATCATCGAGTCCAACCGTTAACCTAGCACTGCCAAGTCCACCACTAAACCATGTCCCTCAGCACCATCTCTACCTGTCTCTTAATTACCTCCAGGAATGGCAACTCCACCAGTTCCCTGGGCAGCCTGTTACAATGCTCGATAACCCTTTCTGTGAAGAAATTTTTCCTAATATCCAATCTAAACTTCCCCTGGTGCAACTTGAACCCATTTCCTCTTGTTCTATTGCCTGTTACTTGGGAGGAGAGACCAACCCCCACTTTGCTACAGCCTCCTTTCAGGTAGTTGTAGAGAGCAATAAGGTCTCCCTTCAGCCTCCTTTTCTCCAGGCTAAACAACCCCAGTTCCCTCAGCTGCTCCTCATCAGACTTGTTCTCTAGACCCTTCACCAACTTTGTTGCCCTTCTCTGGACATGCTCCAGCACCTCAGTGTCTCTCTTGTAGTGTGGGGCCCAAAACTGAACACTGCTTTTGAGGTGTGGCCTCACCAGTGCCGAGTACAGGGGAACGATCACCTCCGTAGTCCTGCTCACCACACTATTCCTGATACAAGCCAGGATGCTATTGGCCTTCTTGGAGCTTGGAACATTCCATCTTTCCCATGTTTCAATTCTATACATACTTCCTTAGTTGCCCAGGATATTTAAACTACTACTTTTATTAATTTTTTAGAGTTTTGAAATTCACTCAGCAAAATGATCATTTTAAATTATTCAAACCAAATACAAAAGCACTGTTAAAAGTACTCAGAAACAGAACCTTTTGTGGAAAAATTGACACCAAATACTAATCATTTTGTCTTTAAGTCACTACATCAAGCACAGCTCACGTAACAGTGGCTCAGATGCTTGGGAAAAAATGAACTGACAGCTTCTTTCTATGCTTTAGTGGGCAAATGTCCACATTAGGACTATCACTCATGATACTTATCTGTACAGAGATGCCAGTGTTGAAAGGATCTGTATTGGTATTCTACAAATATAATGCATATGCAGATCCCATTTCCCTATATGTACTTTATATGCAAACATTGTTTCTAAATGAACAATCTGATGCTAATGAGGATATCCTATTTAAAAAAAAATATTTAAGAACATATGTATGTGTTTGGTTTTTTTAATATTCCTCAGTTCTAATCAAGTGGTAGAAATTCAATATTTGTATTTAGTTACATTATGCAATGATCAGTTTAGAAAAGAGTTATGAAAAATTCATTTTTCTGCTGCACAAATAACTGCTTCGATGACAGACCTCACATTTAGTTTTATACCCTACATCTCAGAAAAGTAATCTTTTATAGAATATAAAAGAGCACATCGCAAGTCAGTAACCACACAAAACTCACACTACTCTAGAAAATCTATGCTGCTGTTAACCGAAGTTTCAAATATGTGTGGTCATAAGGTACTGCCAACTCTACAAGCTGGAAAGAGGACCTAGTGTCACAAATATATCTAAAAAAAAAAAAGAAACTCAGTAATATTACTGACAGTTTAGTTGCAGAAAATACTGCATAGCTTCAATGTTTCTCTTTGAATTTCCAAATCTAATCACAATTACAAATCCAGTTACAACATCAATGTGAGCCCTTCCAAAGAGAATGGAAGATCAGTAAATCCCAATGGATATGAGTTCTGCAGCAGGGATGATGTAATATATAAAAATAGACATCCTCTGACAGAAGCGGCAAGTTGAGTAAATAACACACTGCATGTCATTAATTTTGCATTAGCTTGCCAGTAGACATTACTAAAAGGATGATGAACTAAGAATTTTGTTTTGCTTCGGGTGCTACACAGAATAAAATGATAGCATTTCTCATATATTAACAATAATACATAACATCCTTCATAACTTTAAACAGCAATAGTCCCTTGCAACACAGATGAAGGAAGGAAGCCATATGCCGAAAAAGGTTGTGTTTTGCAACAAACAGAACAGAGAGATGGGAATTACGTATTGTCATTATAACATTACCAGTGAATGGTCCCATAAAGAAACATCCAACTTCTATACAAAAAATGGTCAATGGGAACTGCCCAAACCATCTCAGGAATTTCTGTGCTTACATTACTTAAATGATTTAGTTTCATAATGAAGAATGGAGAATCCATTTCAATTTTTATTTGAGATGACCTTTTTGCTTTCATTTTGCATATGGCACATAACAGGACCTTCTCAGTTTCCCTTCTCCTTGCTCTTCACATTTTTCCTCTAGCTGAGGGAAAACTAAGTTAGCATCAAGTTAGATGATCCTCAGTAGTTTTTCCGTTACTTTTTTCCTTTTGTAAATAGTTTTGCTTAACACTTCCAAGGTCAAAGATGTTTAAAAAAGCTGTTTTCTCCCCCCAACCTCTCCATATCCTTTATACCTTTGTACAACGTCAAGCTTTCAGTGCGTCCACACCTCCTTGTTCGCTGCCCTATCAAATAATTTTCCTAGACATGGCAAATTAGCTCAGATGTGGTTCTTTCTTCCTAAAAGCAAGCTTTTTAATGTGAATACTCACAATTGATTCTGTGGTTTGCTTTTTGCTTTATTAAGTGAACTTGTATTAGAATAAAAGTGCTAGATAATCATAAAAATCATCAGGAACATTAAAAGCTGAAGCTATTTACAGGCTTGAAAGATTTGACAGTATTCCTTTAAACTGATTTCTTGTAGATTGGGTATCTGACAACTGTTCCTACTTATTCAAACTAAAATGACTGAAATTCTATACGTAATAAAGATGACTAAGTACACTACTATATTGGCATCAATTTACAATGCACTATCTAGCAAGGTGTTTCACAATATTGAAAAGTCCACATTGTTGCAACGCAAGCATATATGAGGTATTTCATGATCATTTGTAGCGGGCCATGGAAAGACATCCAGCAATACGTATTTTACAACATAAGCAGGCAGAGAAGCAATTGTATTGCGCTGGTTTTTAGCATTAAGTCTTATCCCAAATTATACTGGACTTCTGTAATAAAGTCCTAAAATAAAATCAGCTTTTTTGAATTCTCATCTACTGTATTAACCACAAGAAAACACTGCCTGTTGTCTTGTAAACTTCCACATCACTTCGGTAGCCACATGCACCAAATAAAGGAAAACTAAGTTTTTGCATCAAGTCCAGGCAGAAAAAATTAAAATTCGTATTTTTAAATACTTCCTAAATGTAGAAATATGACATACAACAGTTTTGTTGATTTTTAAAATCTAATTTTGCAGACTTTGTTTCATAAGACAGAACAATCTGAACATAAATTTTCAATCCAGGAATTTTAGACTCTCAGCAGACAATGTGAATACAAATAGTATCAGGAAACAAAAAGGCTACTTTGCCAATGCTTTGCACTAACTATCAGCTATAAGAGAAGACAGGGGCAGGAAGCAAGGTTTCTACAATTTCCTACTAAGTCAGCAGGTTCTAAAACTTTTTAAAAAATAATATTAAAAAAGCTAGGAAAAACCCTCATACTTATTTTTTCAGGGAGTCATGGCTGCAGATGAGACTTGACTCAGTGACATTAGACATGGTTTCATTTCGAGCCCTCCTCTCATTCAAATTTGCAGTCACCTCCTTCAAATAAGATCCAAAAGGACAATACTTGTCTGCCCTTAACGCATCAGGACAATGACTGGCTGCATAGCACAGTGTGTGAGGATAAAATTGTTGCATGCTTGTAACTTGGGGAAGAAGCCAAGGTTATTGATGGCTCCATGCACACTGCTCTTTTCCTTCTGACACCGGATAAACGGATTGTCACCTCACGTGAATCTCCAGCTGAATGGCATAAGAAAGGCTACTAAATGCAGAGACCTTTTGCAGGGGTGTCAGCAGCTGGCTTAAAAAAGCCCGGCTGAGGATGCACTAGCGGCAATTTTCATAAGCCCATTAACTAATTCAAATCTGGACAGATTCTCACAGAGTAAAAAAAAACCACACTACACTTTCTGTTCAGGGATATTCACAGGCGCTTCAGTGTTTTATTTACAAGCCTACCTGCATCTCTCTAAATATTCCCCAGTGAGCTTTGATATTTTGCCTTTAGCAAAGCAAAGCCTACAGTACAGACTGGTAAAAGCCCACATCTCAGTTTACATATCAAGTCTAAGGCACAGGCAAGACAGACTATCACAAACCAGGGGGTTATAAATTACTACTCATAGCCTCTATGCCACTAAAGAACAGTATCTTATTTTGGACAAAGTTATTTTTCCTTTATGAACTTCTGTTAATTTACACTAAATATGTCACACATTATATACACAATAACCAGCTCAGCAACACTCAAGACAGGGCGTGACCAGTTCTTCACGGATGCACTGAAGCAGCCACAAAGTTTATTGGCAGTAAGATATTACAAGAAAGTCTATTCTTTTTTAAATTCACTCCATAGGTGACTATTCTATTTTAAAGTTTAAAAAAAAAAAAAAAGTCAGCCTACAGCAGAAGAAAAGCCATGTAGGTTCTCAAGAGAAAGGGTCCACACTCTTTCGGTCAAGTCGCTCAAAACAAGGGCTTTTCACTGAAAAAATTAAGTAGCCTTAAGTATAGATACACACAGAAAGAAAATCCACATTCAGAAGTTAAAATCCAATTTCTATTATTAAGGAGGTGTTAACACTAGTTAAAGACAGTTTCTGACACATTAGAAGCACAAGCAAAAATTTTATATAAAAAAAAATCTGAACAAGGTTTTCCAGATTCAAGTAAGAACAGCTCAACCTAAGCTTACCAGGACTTTTTTTCTTCCCTGAAAAAGAACAGATCCATTTTACCAAACTACAAATGGTGGCAAAAAGGATGCCGTTTTATCAGTCTGATAAAACACATTCATCTTCTTTCCATACATTATGAAGTTTCTATTTTCCTCATCCTAGAAATCAGCAACACTTGTTCCAAAAGTAACATGCCTAAGTACAACATTCAATATTAGATTTCACTTCAAATGGTGCTTCAAGCATTAGGGCGAGTTATCAAAATACTACGAAGTATTTCAAATTCCCATTGTAATTTGAGAAGTACATTATCACTCTTGGACATAGTATTTTTAGTAACCATAGGTTACTCAGGATCATTCCACTGAAAAACTGGTGAGCACTGATCTGAAGATAAGAAACTGGGTTCCTAGAAGTGTACCATACATAGGGAAGAAAGAGGGCATTTCAGCACAGAAGTCACTTGCCTATGATACTGGAACCATACTGAAATTTGAACCCTCTAAGTCTTTTAGATAAGGAAATGGATTGAACAATGCGACACAGAAAGAACTTCTAAAATAAACAGATTTTCTGGTAAAAATATCAGAAGAATTGACCAAAGTAATATTTGAGGAAAGGAAGAATTTTTAACTTAAAAATAGTTGTAATTTGTTTTCGGCTCTGTCACAAGAGGTTTCTCAAGCATACTAGTGGGGACATTTATCAGTTTTACAAGACACATTCTATCAAACATTGTATTTGGTGGATGCTCAGTATTTACTCACTTTGGCATTGACAAATGCAATTACAAAAACAAGTTAAGTTTAAAAGACACCACGCAGATATTCAGATTACTTTGATTGCATTTGAGATCCGATGTCAAGCAAAACTTCTATATTTTGTTTGGTTTGGTGCCATTCCAAGATACTTGACTCACTTGGCCACACTGTTCTCCCCAACTTGGCAAGCCTGTGTTTCAGATCATGGTCATTTACACATACTCTGATGGGAGCCTACAAAATCCAGCTTCTGTACACTGAATCAGTACACATCATCAGAATGGAAACCAAGCAAGAAGCACTGTTGCAAGTTTTCAGCTAACAAAAACTTTTTGTTGCTTCTTCGGGGCTCATCTTGTCACACTCCATTTCCCTGTCCTACTGACATACAGGTACTAAAGAGGAACAGGGGGCCTATTTTTTAAATCAAAATCAAAGATTAAGTCCTCCATGTCATGGAAGAGACACTTCAGTAAAGTGTCTGTCAAACACTAAGTATTTTATATATACCCTTTGCTTATTGTTCTCTATTTCCTCTACATCACAGGACATCAAAGCAAGGAAGAAAGGTCAATCAAGCTGGGCAAGAGACATCGTGCTGTCACCAAATTCCACATCAACATTAGTATTTTTATATCATAGTGAGATTGCTCAAGTATCAAAGCAAAGGCTAGGAGGCAATTTTAGTCATAACATTGCATCAGTATTACGATATCACACTGCAAACTCACAAGTAAATTGTTAGTGGACCATACACAGTAAGTTACAATACCTGAGGTTTAGTGCATTCCTGTGAGCCAAAATGAAATGAATGCCATATAGGAGGAAAGGAAAAGATGAACATTATCAGACATGCCATAGTACATTCCACCACTATGAAGATAATGTTAAAATTATGTTAATGAGAGTCCACCGTCCCCTACAAGTTGACTCCATTGCAGAAAGCCATGCCACAACAGAGCACTGCATTTAATTTTTAATTCCTGAAAAGCACAGCCATGCATCTTCATTTAAGCTCTGCATTTCACCCTACGTTTTCACAAAGATACAGAAAACTTTCTTCAGAAAATACTGTGTGAACTTTCTGAAGAAAAGCATTAAGAGACTACTGCAAATAAAGCATTGCTAATTTATCAACAAAGAAAATAATCATTCTACATGGCAACTATGGATTTAGGGTAAAACAAAATAAAAGAAAATTACACATTTTGTGAAGATTTTGAGGATGCTGTCAAAGCAGCTTTATTACTTTGAATCTCACGTACCTAACACCTAAACCAGAACACAACCACATGGAAGAGCAAACTTGAAAACAAATGCATCATATTAATACCTTTCCAATTTGACTTTAACATTATTTATTGCAGTATCTGAACATCTGCATTTTTTTAAATGTTTCTTTCTTTATTTATCCAAAATTAAGAAGTAGAATCAAAGATGAGACCCTGACAGGTGCCGACAAAAGAATGAATGGGCAACAAGCCCACAAGATGTGTGCTATGATACGCTTTGAATTCCTTTGTGTTTCAAAAAAAAAAAAACCTGCTTTCTACAGTCGATTTTTCAAGAAATTAAGACTGAAAAAAACTGAGGTCAAGGGACATAAAATAGAAAGGGAGAAAAGAAAATGCAGCCTTTAACACTTATGGTTAAAGCAATAGAAATAATACTGGTAGTAGAAGTGAATGAGAGAACAATGTATACAAGATCACCAAATACTGTAAAAATAGAAGGGAATGGGCCAGCATGAAGAGTCTTGACTACATTATAAAACTCATTTGAGCTTACTTGACTCTATTTGCTTTGAAAAAAAAAAAAAGTCAGCCATATGCATCATATTACACTTTTTAAAGCAACATTTGACTGTAATTATTGCAAATTTTACAGTTTATTTGGCAATCTCTTCCAACTCAATATGAAATCTTGCTTGCAATGAATTTCCCAACACATACACAAAACCATTATGAACTCTCACAACAGAATGGCACACAACGGGCTTTTGCTCTTAGTACCAGTTAAGCTTACAAAAACTCATTAGGCATACCTAAAGCGAAATTTATACAACAGGCAAGGACCTATGAATGCAAATGACACTGTGTGTAATCTAAATATTGCCCTTCTAGAGTTAAAAATCACAATAGGACTGTTTGCTAGCACAACATACACATCTAAATAATACGAACAAAAGTAATTCTTCCTGTAATTCCTACAAAATACGATGCCACGTATTTATTTTTTCAAAAACAGACCAGTAAAATGTTTCATCTTCAAACCAAGTGAACTGGCTCAATCCGTATTAAATTTAGAGGCAATTAAAACTGCACTGAAAATTAAACCATTAAAAGCTGTTGTATAAACAAAAACAAATTGTTGGCATAAAATGTAATTATTCAACTCATGAGGAAAAGCCTGTATAATTAACAGATGTAATCAAACATCTACACGCTTACAGACACACATTGAATATACGGAACTGGCAAACAAGTCAAGGAATAAGGATAAAGAAGGAAAAACAGAAAAAACCTACAACTGCATTGGATCAAAGACAGTATTTTAAAAGCACTAAAGCTCTAATCCTGCAACTTTTATGTATGTGGCTTGCATTGTGCAAAATTCAGCCCAATGAACTCAATGAGATTAAATATGCACAAAGTTATTTATGCCCATGCCTTAATGGTTCTAGCAGATTTGAGGCGTTAAACAAAGAAACGAGAGCCAACAACTTTTCCAGTATTTTTCTTACAGTTGAAATCAATACCAACCAAACATTAATCTAATAGAGCTTTTCTCAATTTAAAAGCCATATAAAATATGTTGTAGAGTAAGTTTTAACTACTAGTTTATTTTCATCTCAAGAGAAATCCTGGAAACTTTCAAAAGGTAAGAGTAGCCCAACCCTCAGAGGAAAAAAAGAAATGAGATTTAATCCAAGAATTTGGCCTACTGCAATGCAGCACAGTCTTTTTCCGGCAACAACTGTTATCATATACAAGAATGAGCGCTTCACTAACTGACCTTTTAACACTGTACACTGAACTATTTGTACTGTAACTTAATATCAAAAGGAAATGAGAACATAGTTTCTTTCACAATTTCAAATAATGACTGGAACACTACAAAATAATACATGTCATTCACAGCGATATGAAACGTGCTTTCAACTCTGAACTAAGATGCAAGCTGCACACATGTTCACGTACTGATGGAACCAAATTCACAGTATTTTAAGGGGAAACTTCCCTTCAGAAGCACACTTCTTTAAAGATACCAGCAAGTTTAACCATTTTGATTGTTTTATTTCCAGTAATTTTTCCTGTTTATGTTTTTGTGAACCATAAATACAGACAGCTTACCGTATGGTAGCCTCTAGGTAGAGGTGGCTTCCCCACAGGATAAGGGTCAACAGTATCAATAATTGTTTGTCGCTCCCCTTTTTGATTGATTTTCCTAAATCTTCTTCGAGACTGCCTATGAGAAGCTTGACGCTGAAAATACTCCTCATTTTCATCCATGTAATCAACCTACAACAGATGCAAGAGAATGTCATTTCCCCCAAGAAATAAAAATGTTTCTTCTTGTTAGAAACGCAACAAATCCTACTTTCAAAAAACAGCAGGTAGTTTTGAATTTCCTGCATTTTCAGCACTAAGAGTGAAGCTACTACAAAAAAAAAATTAAAAAAAAAATCAACATCAGTATGAACAGCATCACTGAATATGACCACTTTTCAAAAACAACAGAAGAAAAATTTCTCCCTTCCTCTCCCCCTTCTTACTCTTGCACAAATACAAACATTTCACCACTCAATACATTACAAAAAAGAAAACTGGTATGAGAGAGCACTTTGGTAGTTTTCCTACTGACCTCTATTTGTCACTTGGGATCTTCCCTAACCAACCTATGGCAAAGGCTTCACTCTTCAATAGGCAGCACTGGTTTTATTATTTACCTCAAATATTTTGAGAGTGTAAAAGAAGAACTTTTAATAGACTGGATTTACATAAAAACAAATCCATTCAAAACAACAACAGGGAGAACAAAAAATACCTATTAGGTATATCTTAATATAAAATTAGTCTTCTCAGTTTCAGGGTCTTCAAAGTAAAAGTCCTAAATTACTACACAACCATATACTGCAATGAAAATATTTGAACTAGGAATTCTGGTTTTCCTGAAAGAGAACAATCTTTTTACAGTAACTTGGCTGACAATCAACATCTCTTCTGTGTTCACCCTGCTAGAAACCTTACTCTAGACTAACAGGCAAATGAGAAAAAAAAACCCCAACCTTTCAGCGTTGGCTATGTAAGGGGATTCAGTTAACCCCTCCTATTCAATTCCACCCCCTAATGAGGCACTTTGCAAGGTTCCTCCATATTTTTTCAACAGGGAAAAGAAATATTAGACAAAATACTCCTAAGAATTTGTGGCGTATCTGTGTCAGACATGTCACGTACTAGTCAGCTCATGTCACTTAACATAACTTTCAGTGTACTAACACAAGGGGATGAGCACAGTCCCTGGTTCACCACGAAGATCCAGTAATGCTATTACCCCCTCACCACTGAGTATCTATCGCATGTCTGACAGTCACACACGCACCCTACACCTCTCCCACGTCTCCTCCCCACAGGGCGACGCCATCCAGCCCTGAGACTGAAAGTTACTGTGCCCAACAAACTCTGGGGATGGGATTCTTTCTATCCAAGGTACAATTATTCCTTTGAAAGGCTGAAGTTAAGTGTTCCATTTCAGCTTTCCCAAGCCTCTACAGATTGTTTTTTTTGGACTAAGATGATTCATGTGGGAGGTACCTCCCCCTGACCCAACATTCTTCAACTCTTGTTGTTTAGTCATCTCCTTTCCCTATGTCTATCTTTGTATCACTCTTCCTTATAACTTATCAAGGCATGCGCAAGAGAGGCAGCTATCACCAACTAAATTGTATATCTCTAGAGAACAAAGCTGGGACAATAAACTGTTTGCCGAGCTTGTGGTCAGATGGGAGTTACACAAACTGGCCAGACAAATCAGGGGGCCAATACAGGGGCAAATGGGGAGGCATAACAGACTGCCGCTGGGGAGCTGCTCCTTTACAAAGTAAAGTTACAGAGAGCTTTAGCTAGGGATAGCAAAAAAGCAATTGGCATTTCTCACGTATGCCTTCTGTGTCTCCTACTATACTGTATTAGCTTCTTAAGATGATTTTCTTAATTAGAATTGGAAGAGGGAGATATATCATCAAACAGCCGACAGAAGAAGCTACCATTACACAATAATCTCTATCTGTTTACAGTGAAATCAAAGAGCTTAAAACCACAAAAATATGCCTGCATTTGCATAAAGTTAAAAAGCTACTTTTTTTACCAACTTTAAACAAGTAACCTAATCTCTTCTACAAGCCTAAAGCTATACAACAATTTCCTGAGCTTCTGCAAGTTTTACAGAAACTGTCACTTTTTAGGAAAAAAAAAAAAAAGGTTAGTGTCACAGCCTATATTTGAACTATCATCTTTATACGGCTTAGATAATTGTCATGCCTGTATTATGAAGCGATTGTTATCTCAGTGACAGAAAAAAAAACATTTAGCCCGTTGACTGTGCATTTGGTCAGATGATGCAGCCTGAGGTGGCAATTAAAAACTCTTGAGCCTGTGAACCCTCAGAGATGATTCTCTTCTGCCACTGGACTACAGCAGACACTGCTAACAAAATAACCTTCACCCAGAAAAGTCGGCAGAATTGTAAAATGTTCAAACTGCTTCTTAAAACCTCAGGTAGCTGAGAACAAATTTAATTCAATGAAATATTAATTACTTAAGCTAACCCGAGATTAGTACTTTAAAGCATCTATACTTAGCTATAATAATAAAGCAGCTTTAAAGAAAACAACCACAAACAGTTCCACTATTCTGCTAGCACAAGAATACTGTAGTTTTCCAAGAAATCTGCAAAAGTATATGTAACAACCATATAAAAGATGCCTTTATCACTCAAACAATGCAAGTATGTGTGCAAAGAATGGCAAGGAAGTTACATATGACATTTTAGATTTATAAAAAGATCATGTGCAAAACAGAAAACCGTTCAAGTTTTATTGGAAGTTGAAGTGTTACCAAAGCTGGTCTATAAAATTTGAAAGCAACTCAATGAAAATATTCTTACCACAATCATTTCGGATGGTTCTAAAACAATGCATTCACAGCCACGCCTGAAGCTTCCTGCAGAACGCTTGCCAAAACTGAAAAACAAAAATACTTTAATCAGAACAAAAATCAGAGCTATAACACAGTCCATAAGCATATTTACATCCTCTCCAGATATTGTAAAGCATAGAAAAAACGTACATACCTCTGCACAATACAACTCTCACACATATGTCCTTCAACAAGTAACTGATACCCAAGGACACCAAGAGCTGTGTATTTTGTATTTACATAGTTTGCTAACAGTATTTGCTAAATAACTCTATTAACACTAAAACAAGTGTCAGTTGAGTGCTATCTACTGAAGATGCATGGTTGATTCTGAATTACATTACAGAGTGTGATCTAGTACCTTCTGACATTACAGTATTAAGTTACCTAAGCTATCTGCATTTCTATAAAGAAAGCTAACTAGCATACCAAGGAAAGAATGAAAAGGCTAATCAACTTCAATTAGCTCTTTTTTAGTTAAAATAAATTAATAAGGATGCTGAACGTGAGAGTGTTCTCAAATTGAATAGATGAGGACAAAAGGTTGTTCTGCCTTTCATGACACATTCCCACCCTAGTGCAATAATTAAGCATGATACTGTTTTGCTTCCTGCAGGATAAAATAGAAAGCTATGCTAGTTTCAGTTTCCGAAGTGCTCTGCCCATATTAAATGAGTGTGTGTGACACCAGGCTTCACTGCAAAGAATCCTCAAAATGCAGTGGTAAAGGTGGAGTGCAGAGAACCAGTACATAATTCAGTGAAATAGAAGACCTTTATGGTTAGATCCTTAATCATACACCGTCAGAGTGGAAGAAAAAACAACCAGATGAAGTTTGTTTCTGGGGTGTGCGTTTCCCCCTCTGGGTAGTTCATATTTAAGCTTGCCAGGTCAATGCCAGAGCTTTCCCGTAGCAGAAAGGAAGGCAGGACAGATGACAAAACGGCTGGAACTTCAGGGCCCCTCTTGCAGGCTGCTGTAACAAGCCTGCCCGAAGATTTGCCAAGAGCCAATGTAACCACTGAGCCTTTCCCTTTCTTCAGCGTGCAACAGGCACGGGAAACCTTCCTATCTGAAGCTCACAGGGCCAACAGCTATTAAAGAAGTTTATGAAAAATAAACCAGACTCAATAAAATCGCAAAATCTGAGTTTTAACCAACACTGTCACAGTCACGGTGATACGGTGTTTGTGAAAAGTAACTTTTTTAAGCTTTATCTTGTAACAAGCAAACTGAAGAAGTTCATATACCATTCAGACCTGTATATCTAGCCAGTTTATATCTATTCTCCTGTCTCGTCTGGCAGTTAGTAGAAATGAACAATTTAACTTGCCACCCCAAAGGCTAATCTCTTGACAACAGCACGTTTATAGCTCAAAAAGAAGGCAGTCAGATATTGAAAAGAAATGCCAGCTGTGCTTATTCATCAAAATAATAATCGCATTTAATGGTACATGGGACTTCTACAATAGAAAAGATTTTCCAGAATACTAAGCTTCTTGAAAAGAAACATTCAATAAAGAAGTCTCTTGACAAAATGCGTGTTTTCCTAGAGGCAAACACATGCTTCCTCCTATGGTCCAGCAACAAAACACAGGGTGCTTTACAATACCATCTTGAATTTTACACAATTTCAACTACTCTTAAAGATACCAGAAAATGAAGCCATTATCTTGATTCATTAGACTGTTGCAAAAGTGACAAACTTATTTTCTTGGTCATTAACCTGATCCATACGCAGTTTTTCCTTAAAAAAAAAAAAAAAAAGGAAAGGAGAGGGAGAGAAAGGAGAAAGTAAATCAACTCATTGATTGAAAAACAACAATGCAAACATGGTGATTAGGAAATCAACTTATTTGATATTCTAATTGAAAACACAGAAATATTCCCTTTCCTCTTGCAGATGCTCATCCCTCTCTTTGTAATCATTGGTTTTGGTCTAGAATACACTATTGCTGTATTTTTGTGCCAGCCCATTTTCTAGTCTTATAGCAAACGCTAATTTCAACAGAAAATGCACACACACTTTTCCACTCCACCATTTCTTCTTCCTCTATTGCTGTCTCTAAGTATCAACTTTAAACTTCTGCCTGTTGCTAATCACTGCTGACATCCAAAAGTTTCAAGCTTTAGCAAACACAGTAAAAAGAAAAAGCTGTGTTTTGGATGTGCTTTTCTATTCTTGAATAACTTATTTGGATTTCACCCTTCAGCACAAGGGAACGGGTAGTCAACATCTTAAGACAGAAGGCATGCATTGAATTAATATAAAGAAAGTTCTTGATTTCTGTTCCTGGTAACACACGGGTTCTCACAGAAGACAACCACTTCATTGCTGCACTGCTCAGATTCATATGACAGCACAAAATTTATCAGAGAAGAGAGTGCATCACACGTATATATTATCTTTGACCAAAGATCACAAGACACTTCAGGCTGCAAACAAGTTTTGTACTCTTTGTGAAGCATTGTAGGCAAAAACACCAGTAAATCAAGGCAGAAGAAAGTTAAATGACCTTTCAAGTGTTGCAGTTCTCTTCTCAGACATGCCATGCCAGCTAAACCTCTTG
The DNA here is from genome assembly GCA_013397275.1 of Burhinus bistriatus. NCBI lineage: Eukaryota > Metazoa > Chordata > Aves > Charadriiformes > Burhinidae > Burhinus > Burhinus bistriatus. The sequence continues at coordinate 143,020 of VYXH01000226.1, forward strand.
ACTTCCAATCAGCTGCTGAAAATTCATCATCAGTGAGGAATTCACATAATCAGTGAAAATTAGGAAACTGTCTTGTCACTGTTCACTACGTCTGGACACTTCAGAAGTGTCCAACTCTGACTGGCAGAACATCCACCGCAGTATTGCATACCATCTGTTGCAGAAGCACACTTTGATACCTCCACGCAGTCACACAAATACTTGTTTACACACAACTTAAAGAAACAACTGGGATCTTAGGGCACCACCAATCCCACCGTTTCAATTCAGAAGACTGATATCAAAGTCAGTAAGTCTTATCAGAATTAATTTCTCAGAGCTTCGCACAAAAGCAAAAACCAACAAAAAAGGACTTCAGTGACACTCTTTTCCACCCAAAATCCCTGGCTGCAGTAACCAGCCACTAGGCAGAGGAAGCCACCAAACAAGCTTGATTTAATTGAAAATTAAATAAAATACCTAAAATATTAGTAAGCAGTAAAAAGAAGGAAAAATACCCAACACACAATACAGACTGTTTACTGAGCTGATCAAAAAAGCCCAAGCTGTAAAGCCTTTTATAGAACACCAGGAGAAGAGCTTCACACAAGGGACCACAAGCTGGCATGCAAGCTGGTTTGAGGGATCCTAGGCATCACGAAGAAACAGTAGCAGCAAATAAAGTTTCAGTGGAAGGGTTGACAGATTATCTTCATAATAACAGCTCTATTTTAGTACTCCTGCTAGACACTGTTATTTCCAAATTTTGATGCTAGACCAGCCTTACCATAGGAAGTGAGTTTGACTACCCAGATTTTTCAAAAACTATGCAGCCTACATGAGCACTGGCTAGCTAAAATAAAATGTATAAAGCCTTTATTAGCCAATTTCAATGCACCAAGGATTTGACAAATGAATTCCTTCCCTTACTGTAGTGTGAAATAAGCTTGTGGATATATGACTTCCCTGGGAAGCTGAAGGTTAAACCACGTTTTTGTGTTTAAAATGCAGTAGAGAATTATAAGGTACACTTCACGTTTGGTTGTATCATATTATACCTTAGTAATTTCAATCAAATAGTCTTATTACATAAAGATAAAATTTTCTCTCCTACCTAAGCCTTATTAATTTCAACTCCTAAAAATAGCAACTATTAAGTCAGTGATGCACTTGAGAGAATCCCAGCTTTGCAACTATTTCCTCTAAATCAGTGATGTGCGTGAGAGAATTTTACCAAAGGAAGCTCAAGCAGTTTAAAGTTATCTTTGCAATGGTGGCTGTCAATATGGGATATAGAGGTTACAACAGCAATTTAGATAGCCAGAAGGCTGCCTGGTTAGGATACTGCTGCCTCACCTAAATTCCCCAAAGAACCTTGTTTTGCAGCAGTTTTTCCAACACTTTTTTTCCTGCTACCACATAAGCTCTGACTTGAGGTTCCCTGAGTATTAAGCTTCACAGATGCTCTCCTCACTACCTGTCCTAGAGGGAATTTCACTTCTGGAGTCCTTTTCTATCACAGTTACTTTTATTCCCCATAAAGCTACTGAATGCATGATGTGAATACAAATCCACTTTTAAAAAAACCTTTAAGATATACAAAACAATTTTATTTGCAGGAATCCACTTTACAGTAGCAATTTTGAAAGTGGATGATAAAAAAAAAAACAACCAACTAACTCTTACAAGGTTAAATATTCTCCCTAAGCAACTGCTCTCTATCTATACTATTCCCTGAAGCAAGTGACAAAAAGTCTAATTTCCCGCTTGACTATTCAAAAGCATTATTTCCAAGTAAATTCATTAGTACTAAAAAACAAACAAACAACTTTTGCTCACTATATGCATTAAAAGCAGGTATTTTAATCCATGTAAGTAATTTACAACTTCATTCCCATTCTAATGCATTCTAAAATTGAGTTTACACTGACTGTAGATGACAGTTCCCATCTCCGAAAGTGTACCTTACTACATACATCTCATCTTATAACTCATTATACTCAAAACACACACGGTTGGCTAAAGAACAGATGTGCTCCAGTTTACAACAGGCTGGTTAATAGAAGACAAGTTTTAAGTGGAAGCTAAGGCTCCCATGTTTCCCAAGTTTATATCAGGTTTCATTAAAAAAAACCTTTACAATAATAAAACTACAATTAGTGCGGTGGCTAACAAACAGCAACATGAGAATAATTTAAGACTGCTGTCTGCATTTCTTCCCCTTCAAATGTATTAGATTTACTAATAAAGCAAAACAACAAAGTACCTCCATTAGCTGAAACACCTAGGTATACACGCAACACACAAATTTTTATAACCACTTACACGTAGAGACAGCCAAAAACTTCCAGGTATCAAGGGTGACTCGTTTTATCCTTTCTATTATCATCGTGGCACTGGAGGACAGAGCCGTTTTCTCCAGACGTGACCCATCCATTTCCCCAGGTCCCCAGGCATACTCGTACACGCACACACAGATGCTCTTTTCAAAGCTCGCAGGAAAAGCAGCAGCTACTGAAGAGGGAACATTTCCCTATCAGCATTCAGCCCTGTCCCCTCGCCCGGGGCCTCCACATTCCTGTCTTCACATCAGCCCAGCTCCCCAGTGGAAAGTAATTTCTCAGGACTGGAATGTAAACGCATTCATCAAAAGTGATGTGGAATCTGAAGAAAACTCCACTGACAATGAACACCAAGAAAAGCTTTTTCAGTGACAAGTCCTTTTCTTCCTTCCTCTTAAAGATCAAAGATTGCTCACGGAAAACTCAACTTCACTAGTGACAACTCTTTCTCAAAAAGGACACACAAAAATTTAGTTTTTCCCCTATAATGCAATCTTAACCTTTATTTCTTTTGACATTCACCACTTTGCATTAGCTTAAAGTAATAATTAATTCACGTATGAATTACAAGTCTTAGTAAAACTAAACTAAGTCTCACAAAGAAAGCTCCACAAAGTATGGTCATCTACATGGTGCACATTCTTCAGCGCATTTTTAAGTGCAAAATACTGCTATGGTTTCATGTATTTGTAAATGCAATATTTGGAACAAAGCTGCTGGTTTAGAATAAAGTCTACTTAATCGGCATTTCCTCCAAGTCAAAACACATATTCCATTTAGACACGCTCTAATGCAGGGAAAAATTAAAAATAAAAAAAAATTTTTAAAAAAATTTCTTGTTTCTCAAATTCTTAAAATTTGCTATGGTACATTTACGCAAGGAAATAAATTCCATAAAAATTTTGCTTTTAAAAAAAAAATCTACAATATATTAAAAGTAGAAATGTAACGCATGAGTAGTGCAATGATTCATGCCAAAACTCTAGAAATCAGACATTCAAAAACTTTCTTTGTTCAGAAACTTTCAAGTGGGATGTACAATGAGCTTAAGATTGCTGCTGTGCAGTATTTGTCAATGCAGGACATCTCAATATACATGGAGATTAAAGTAAACATTTTCCCTCTCCCACCTTTCCTGAAACCAGTCCTTTACTCCTTGAGATGGTACTTGAATAAATCTGTAAGCACAAGGCTACGCATAGTTGAGTTCAGTTTCTCAAGCTTTTCACATATTAATGATAAAAACAGATCTTAAGTTACATAAACCCAATACAGTTTTTTTGTGAAAATTACATTGTTTCCGTTGACATCTACATTTAGGAGAATCACAGAAAACTACCAAAATGAAATACAGAAGTATTGCATTAAGCATATTTAGAATTTGAAGTTATGTAAGCCAAAGAGTTTTCATTCGCTTTTGGGCAGCACCCACCCTGCAAATGCTGTTACTACCATCACTACACACCTTCACGTGCTCTCTACTGCGTTTCCCATCTTGCCCCTACCCTCCCCACTTCTCAATCCCAAAGCACAGAGGAGCCACCGTTTGTTCCTCTGGACGGATCATTTGCTGCACGTGTTGCTCCCTCATACCGGCGCCATGACCTCAGCCATGACCAGCACCTGCTGTCCATCACCCCATCAATTATTCTGTGATGATACAGAAGCAAACGTGGGCAGAATGTGTGGTCTCTGACAAAATCCAAAGTCAAATCTTGATGTAATAATCAACATTTAACTTGCAACAATGCCAAAACGCATTAGATTTAGTTCTAAAGCAAACCAGTCACACTGAATTCCTGAATGAAATATTATAGAGTAGTATTTAGTAGATGTCTAGATGGAGAAAAAAAATAGGGACCCTCTTCTATCCGCTGCTTAGGGAGATAATATGGGATTCAGTCATATTCCTCCTCTTGTACCTTTTTTTTTCCTTAAAAAAACCCACCACATTTCATTTTGGTACGTCCAGATTAGAATTAAAAACATCAGTTAATAAGTTAATGGCTTATTCTAACCAAGCTAGGTTTAGCTGGGTTTCACCTGAGCATGCTGTGAAACCCAGACTGTTCCACCACCCGACTCGCCCTTGCCAGGGATGAAAAAAGAATAAAGTTCCAATTTAGAAGTGTGTATACATGCACAAGCCATCCCTAGGGGAACGCTTAAGTGTTCTGACGAAAACTAAATTTGGCGTGGCCATTTTCTGACCCCTCAGAAAAAAAAAGACAGAGGCCTTCATGCATGCAGAGCAGCTCTAACGTGAACAGCCCTCCGCTGGGGAGGAGGCCAGGGGGGAAGGCAGCGGCGGGTTTCCCCACACTCTGGTTTCCCCTGCACGCTGGAAACTATGACAGCAAGGGTTCTGGCAACTAAAAGACAGAGGATGGTCATCCGATAATTTGATCTTCCATACAATATAGGCTGACTTCTCTGATTCTCATTCAGATTAGTGCCTGTCTTTTAGAAGAAGTAAGCAAATATGCAGGTGAAGCCCAAACTGCTTTTGGTTTGTACTAAATATTATTTTTAATTAAAATGAAGCAGTTGTCCGCAGATCAAAATAATCAGTAGATTCACCTTTGGTTTTTTTCTTTTCTTTTAACTTCTTTAATTCTCACCATGATGTTATCATATTTATAGCACTTTTTCTCAGCAAGAGAAATAGCTGTTTACAGGAATGCTTTTCAGTTGAAAGGAAAACTGAGATGCTGGCAACTGGAATATGAGTTGAAGAGGCACTTGCAGACCTGTCACTGTTTGCAAATCCTGGAGACATGAGCTCACTACATACCATGGATAAGGATGATTAGACTTATCCAGTGTCATATGATAGCTTAGACGTTTACAGCCTCTGCTACAACAGCTCATGTGTCAGGGAAGGGACTCACTTGCAACATCACAGCTAAGTACATGCCACTTAATAATACTTGGGGNGGGGGGTGGCGGCGTGTGAGGTGGTTCACAAGAGAGGAAAACAAAACAAAACCAAAAAACCAACCCAAAAAGCCTCAAACATCACTGCAGCTCCTTGCTTGACCTGGGACCCAAACTACCCGCTGCCTGTGGGGGAAGAGGAATCCGGGTGTCAAGGGCAATAACCCGGGTGCTGCAGCAGGAGGGCGTAGAGGTGGAGAGAAGCCAGCAAACCAGACAGAGAACACCTGACGACTAACCAGTCTGCGTGAAGGACACTAAAATTACAGAATAAGCACGTTTATAGTATATTAATGCTTTAAATAATTTCTGCTAAAAATGTGTGAAAGTTAATTTGAACTCCAGCTGCAAGCTTTAGTAAACATATTCAGTATTTTGAACACATTTAGTTAGCAGCCTTACAGATGCGACTATAGTACTTTACGTACATAATATTCACAGGGATTTCTTTATTTCTTATGCAAAGATGGTTCAGATCAGAGGTTGCATTAATTGGGTAATTTACAGCTGACTACTGAAAGCACTTCAAAAGAAGTTCCTGAAAGCCCACAGTGAATAATTTGAAATTAACTAGATTCTGGAGGTTTGCTTCCAGAGAAAGTCCCTTCAGTCAACCCCTGAAACATATGCCTTATGATCTTCACACAGTTTTTCTTTTAGTACAGACTACTGTTTTGAAAAGTGTGGTTAATTTTAAAATTTTACCTAGTTACAAGACTGAGTATGGCAGTGAGTTTGACTAGTTTATGTAACAAAAAAAAAATTTGAGTAAACTTTCAAATGTGTTGCTTTTCACTTTAGTTTTTTTATAGTGCTACCTTAAAGCTAAAGTTAAGCTGAAAAATGGTTAAAAACACAATCTGAAAAAGTTTTGCAAATTGTTTTGCAAATTTACCGCAAATGTTTATGAAATTTTCCTGTGAAATTCAAGATCTGTATTTATAAACTATATACACAAATATATAAACAAAAGTGGAACACAGAAGTAGTGGCAACAACAAAATTTAGCTTGTTGCAGCAGTTCAACTTTGCGGTGTCTCTACTACAGAAAGCTAGAAGGCAGGTACCTCATCAGAACAGCTGACAGAAGGAGAATTTTTTTTTCCAAAAAAAGATCTTTTATTTTTTTCAGTTAGAAGTTCTTGTATTATTTTATCTTGGAAAACATTCAAAGATGAAAGCTTTTTTCCTAACCTATTTTTTTTTAATTATTTTAATAAATGTTTTGAATAAAGACAGCTTTGCTTATGTTTCATCTTAATGACGTCTGTGTTGCCATGGAGCTGACTGTGACATCACAAGATCTACATAACAGTCTCAAAGAATGAGAAGTAGTAGGAAAACATTACTTAAGAGGCAAGACCTTGTCTGAACAGAGTTTGGCTTATTAACATTCATGAAACTCATTAAAACAGAGGAGTATTTTTCCAACCTCATACAAAAGCCTTTAGATGCTGGATCCTAAATGACTGGGTTTTTCACCCTGAAAAATATATAGTAAGCTTTTTTAAATCCCCCTATAGACTTTCATAATTAAGGTATTAGAAATTGTCTTATTTTTAAAAACTAAAAAAAAAAAAAAAAAATTAATAACTTGACAAGCCATCTAGGTTTTTAGTAGTAAAATAAGACCATACATATTGACATTTTCCATCTCCACTTATCCATTCACATGGAAGGCTAAACACATGACCTCAATAACTAGTTTCCATAAATCTTATAGTACAATGCAGATGTATTCAAGATATCTTTGTAATAAGTGCCTTATAACTGTAAATGAATAACCAAACCAAAACGGTGAAGTAATACTGACAATTTTGTTTCAGCTATTTAGATTATAATTCGAA
>VYXH01000226.1:152227-171796 GCA_013397275.1 Burhinus bistriatus
TTAGAAATTTTTTTATTTTTAAAAAAAAAAAAAAAAAAAAAAAAAATTAATAACTTGACAAGCCATCTAGGTTTTTAGTAGTAAAATAAGACCATACATATTGACATTTTCCATCTCCACTTATCCATTCACATGGAAGGCTAAACACATGACCTCAATAACTAGTTTCCATAAATCTTATAGTACAATGCAGATGTATTCAAGATATCTTTGTAATAAGTGCCTTATAACTGTAAATGAATAACCAAACCAAAACGGTGAAGTAATACTGACAATTTTGTTTCAGCTATTTAGATTATAATTCGAAAATAAATTATCCCTCACTTAGCAAGTTATACTATGTCTAGTGTCCCTGGATTTACTTTTCAGAAATGCTCGAAAATTTTAGCGTCACCTGAAAGAAGACTCTCAGACATTTTAAGGTCTTCTACTGTATGGAATAACATTTTGTTAAAAACACTATTTGTAGAAGAATTATAGTAGCAGAATCATGCTAATAATCAAAACAATACTTTTGATTCCTTCCACCTTTCTACAGTCCTGCAAATACACAAGTAAGTAAAAGTTATTACCTGAGCTTATCAAGATTGTCCTTCACCAAAGATAAGTCTGTAGAAGTTTAGATCACCTGAGTTCCACGAGACAAAGAAAAGGCTCTTCCCCACATATACCCCAAACCTAAATGCAGGGACAGCCATCCCATAACACATTTATATTGGACTTCCCTCAAGAGACACACCAAAAAAAGACTTTTAAGTCTTGCACTTGTAAGCACAGGATGGACTCTAAGGTATCCCTTGACTTTTCTGTAGAGTACACAAGTTTTGGTAAGCATGATCTTCCACTCTGTGTATTCATCTTTTAAATATAATTGTTCAGCTGTAATAAATCATCTTCAATTTCAGGATTTAAAATGGACTTCGCTGTCTAGTTAATGTTGTTTCCTAGGCTGTGAAAATTTCACCACCCTGCTGAAAATGGTCTTTTCCCCAACGTATCATACCTAGGACCAGCATCATCGCCTTCTTGCTCTGCAGTGCACTCCGTCCCCTCTCTCCACATGGGTAAACTTCTCCCTCTGTGGTATTCTTTATGCTATTTTACATAGTTCATTTTGTTGTTATTTTAGCGTAAGCAATGACCATATAACTAACTTCTGGTCGTTTCATTTATAAAAATTGCCCAGAGACCTTGAAAGCATGTAAAATAAACACAGTCTTCCTTTTGCCCTCAGCAGGAATCTCATAATGCCGTTTTCTCAAGTAACTGAGGTTTTTTGATATTTTGCAGGTTTGTACTAAAACTCAAAACCTTAAATACTAGAATATTGAATCAGAAGGAACCTTCAGTCAGAAGGAACAGATTGCAGAACAGGAGATCTCACCAGCTGCAACATCAATTGTGAAAAAACGACCATTTTTCTTCTGGTAGATATCTTTAATTAGCAACGTAAGCAGTAGTGAATATCCAGGTACAACAGATCTCACATTTAACTTTATTACACAGAGAATTTCCCCCTCCTTAACTTCTCAGAAAGAGCTCTCAATCTTTTCCACATCCCCCTTTGTATGCAAGTAATGTACTATCATTTCAGATAACGGCTTCTTAATATTAAAAACAAGCCTGAAATTTTACAACAAAGATACAAGAATAAGTGAGAACTGTTGAAATTAAATTAATATCACATAATTATAATGTATGGAAAAACAATAAAAGCAAAAGCAAAGATGAACAAAGTTTCCAAGATTGATTAGATTTGTTCTCAATTACTTTAAATTGCGACATGCTCCATTAGAAACTCTAATGCTGGGATTAGAAAGGTCTCTCTAACCAATGAGACACAAAATAAGATAAAGAGAAGAGTCAGCAATAAAAAACATACTGTTTCAAGGCCAGTTTTCATTGCAGCCCATTTTGGAAACCAGGTATCAACTAAGAAGCACCAAATTTTTGCAACAATAAGTCAACATCTTCAGGAAAAACAAGTTTTCAGTGGCATTCATGTTTTTCCCATCCATGCTAAAGAGCATTCTTAAACATTCCCTGCAAAATCAAAAAGCCCACAATTTCAGCACATTTTTCAAACACTAAATAGCCATAATTTTAACCCCAACTTTCTAACATTTAAAAAAAAGGGACGTGAGAGTTGATATCATTCATAGACGTCAAAGATTATATTTCCTTTATCAGCCATCTTCAAGGATTCTCTCCTTTCCTCTTTCTTTCTGCTAAAAGATTATCCCCCATAAATCTAGTCTGTTAAAGCTCTCTGCTTGCTTAATTTTAATTTTTCTTTAAGATACATTCATGCTTACACAGAAAAGTTCTACTCTCCACGTTACCCCAGATTTTGTGTTTTCCCTAGCATTGGCTATATCCCATACTCATTTCACACTGGAAAATTTTGACCATACTTATTCTACATAGCAAGTGTTTGGATTTTTTATAATTGCTGTTGTTGTTATAGGAACAGTGGCAGGAAATGCCATCTTGACTTAGTGTACAACTACCATGTGTGAAACAATGAGAAACTGGACCAGAACAAAGACTCTTGAATCTACAAGCTCTATGCCATTAATTAACAGTATCTCTCTATAGAAGGTGCATGAAGTTGTTCTGAACATTCCACCAATGCACCTGAGCATCAGCTGGTGATCCAGACCCTTGCTCAAGTCCATCACTGGGTATTTTGTATGGAAAGAGACAAAAGTCTGTAGCTCTAGGATTTAAACCTAGAAGCCACAACAAGGCTTGCGTTTGTCAGCTTGTGAGGGCTTCTTGGCGTCTCTCCTAGGATAGAGCAGTTCCATCCCTGAAAATCTCCCCTGCCTTAAGAGGAATCAGAAATATTCAGGCTCGCTTAAAAGTTATTCAGGTCATTTGACACTTTCTGCCTTTTTGTTTCCTTCTCATCTCCTCATTACAAACTTGGAAGAAAGCCTGGTAGCACTAGCCCCACTACGCTAGATTTCTATTTTTATTTTCAAAAGATGCCAGCATAATAGATTAAGTCCCTTAACATTTTATCAGCTGTGCAAGCACAAAATTCCAGGAGCGTTGAAATAATTGTTTTGACAGGAACAACGCCAGACACCACCCAATCTCATCATTTAGGAACTGTGTCCTCTTCTATTTCCCAACACCTCAGATACTGGCAGCACACTTGGAAGATGACCAATTTCAAACCTCAATGAACTCAAATTATTCAGCAGAACAGGAGACAGGTGGAATAAAGCAAAATGTACATAACACCAAACTCATTTAGCTGTAAAAAACATTTTAAGTATTTATATTTAAAAAACTGTACACCAATTTCTGCAAACAGTAAGGACAGTTTCAGATGACATTACTGGTTCAAGTAGCATGTGCTCTGCATCACAAGCTTTGCTGTAACAGTAGGTGATATGACAAGACAAGGCTCCGTTAATTTACAGCTCAGCTAATTCAGCTACTTCAGCTACACCTGAAGTTGACTGTGACTGTGTCTAAATGAGGAAGCCAGATTCAGATAGCTTGAAACCCTCCCTGCATGCCCTCCCTGCTAACTGGCCCTCAGGGAGCTGAGTTCAGGGACAAACCCATGGCAGCTCCTCCGGCACCTCATGAGGAAGACGGCAATGCCACCCACCAGCAAGCTCTGGACTTCACTGATAACACTGGCCACAAGACCAACAGGAGATGAACAGATTCAAGGTAGATGACTAGATCAGGCACTCCTAATAAAATGTTCCCTCTTGTAAGCAAGCTTTTATTTTCTCCAGAAGTTTGAGTCTCAAAAAGTAATCACAGTTGCATGCACTGTGATAGCCTAATTTTCTGCTTGCAGGTAACAGTAAACATCTCCATCCCCAAGGACATACACAGTCTTTTAGGTAGATGCAGATGGTACAAAGCAATTAGTGTTACTTTCTCAATGTCTATTTAAAATCCATTGTGAGTAATTCATGGTAGACATACACTTAGTCATAAATGGACTGACATCTCCACTACTTCTTCCAACTTCTTTATCTTACGATCTCAGTCTTTCCTAGATTAAACTGTTACGATCACTCTCCTTCATGCTTCAGTTGCAGCTGATGGCCTGAAATGCTGAAGCAAGGCATTCAAACCAGACAGAAGACAAGACAGCACTGGGGGTCAGCCCACAGCAGTACCATACTCCACACCTTCCCACCAGCCTTTAGAGATAGTCATGAGCATGGCTTCGGAACAGCACTAGCTGGATACAGAAATAACGAAGCAACAAACAGGTCATGGGAAAATTCAGCAGCAGCAACTAGCAGCAAAAAAATAAAGTTTAATAGTAAAGAGAAAGAGTTCCGAGGGCAAACGAAACCCAAAGCATACATTTTCGAGTAATTTCTTAAATAGACTTGAAACCATAACCTGAGGAGTTATTTTTCTTTACAAAGATCCAATGTATGGTCTTCATGTTTCCATCATGACACTGTAATCCTTAGCCGTAAGCAAAACTCAAACAGGGAAAAGCTCAGTAAGCTCAGCACAGCTCTTGATCGGCTCCCTCTGCAGCTTAAATAACTAAACCAGCAGCTCCCAAAAGTACAATCCTGAGCCTCCCTCAAATCCATTGTTCTAAAACTCACTTTCCTGCTCAGGGAAGAAAAAAAAAAATATCCATTTTTAGTCAAATTCAAAAGTTATCTTGGTTTAAATATTTGTGTATATTGGTCACTCTCTTTCAGTTAAAGCATCAGTTCCATTCTGTTGACTCCTAAGTTTCAGCCAGCAATAGCCATTATTAATAAACCCTAAGTTGCAAATATATTAAGGTCATATATTGAGAGAAGGATTTTTATTGTTGTGATTAAAGCTATCAGTGTAATTTCATTCACCCAAAAGATTCCTCAAAGACAGTTCTCTACTCAAAATATAAATATATCATCAGTTAGATATATGTAAACCACACCAAACAGCATGTCCCAGGCATCACAGAAATTGGGAATTATTCTTCAGGATACATAAAGCTGTATAAATGCATGTACACAGCCAAGAGCTCTGCTCTAGCACTATTATACTCACATGCATTATTTGTCAAAATAAAAAAACCTGCCAAAATCCCAAACAAATTTTCTTGAGAGAGGTTACTTTCTTAAGCTAATCAGAACACACTTAGACAAGGACAAATCTTTTTCGCACAAAATGAGTTTTGTTATTGCTTCAAACACATTCAAAACAAGTCCATAATTTCTTCAATGGCTCTCCAGTAAAATTTGATATTTCATTCAATTTTATAAGTCGTTTTAGTATAGGAAAGACCAGAGGACTAAATCATCAATACTTAAATAGATACACCCCTTTTAATTTTGAAGAGAGAAAAAACAGATGTTCTCTCAACTTCAAAACTTAATCTTTTAACTAGAGGAAAAAGCTTAAATAATTGCTCTTGTATGTAAAATTTGTGAACTTGGCAAAGGGAGAGCAGCTCTCCGTCACTGTATGAAGTGGTGAGGGGAGAACTGGTTGGGTGCGACAGTAAGGAAGGAAGAGGCTACAGCAAGGAAAGAGAGCAGATGAGCGAGCAACTAAAGACAAGAGTAAAGCCAGGTTTGCATGTGGCAAGCTGGCATTGCAGCATGCCGGAGCAGCACAGCACTCACCACCCAGACGGGCTCGGAAGAATTCTAGGAGAAAAGCAAAAAACCCCAAGCACCAGAGCCTAGCGGTCTGAGAAAAACTGCCCAGCAATTCTGTATTTTGTTGCTGCCAAGAGTTAGTTGCATACTCCAGTCGTGGAGGCCATGGGCAAGCATGAGGTTAGCTGTGGGAGATCTAGGAGATGTTTTTGTAGTGCAGCTCCAAGGCAAATAAGATGAAAGACCATGGTAAAATTTACACTAGAAGCAAAGTCCTGGAACAAAAACCACACGGGAAGTCCGAGCAGCTGAGCAAATGTGATGAGAGCACGGAGCAGACCTAGGGATGCTGCAGGACATTCCAAAAGATATTTTGAGGGACTGTCACATTACTGCTGTCAGTGACCACATGAAACACAGGAGAGCCAGGACAACCTTCAGGGAATTGTATTTTCTGCTCATTTATTTTCTGGACTTCATACATAAACCTCATTCTACCATGTGAACTGCTTCAGGGTACAGATGCTCAGGGGAAATGATGAGCAGACCGAGTGTTAATTTGTGCTAGTTTGATGGTCGTGGTGGGAGGGGAAAATTAAGGAATGTTTAGTTTGGCTGTAATATGTGCCTGACATGTTAAAGAAAAGAAGTATGAAAACTGTTAATAGTAAAATATTGGGGGGGGGAATCTCCCTCACATTAAGCTGTCAGAATAAATTTCACTGATGCAATTTACAGAAAGTAAATAGAAGCACAAGATTAAGCTTTACTTTGTGTCACCAAAAATACGGCAGCTTTAATTGTTCAGGTCAAAATTCTTTAAAACTCTGAATTATAAATTTTCCCAAAATAATAAGTTAACTGAATAAAATCCAGCCTTATCTTATGAATGCTGTTTCCTAGCTGATGGCTTGGCATTTGAACAAATACAAGCTAAACTATATTACAATAGGGAAATAAAATGATACTCATGTTATTTTCACAAAGCAGACATGGTTTAGATGTTAAAGCGTCCAAAGCAAGTGACTCGATTTAGGACTTCAGGTATTCCAATATTCCATCTTGAACAATCTTTTTTTTTTTTTTTTTTTACATTTTGAATTAAGGACTTGTCGCATAGCTAGTTACAAGTAGTTTTAGAAGTCACCCAGTACATTACATAACTTTGGCAAAATTGGCAGCTGTGCCACTCATTTCAACTAGCAGCTATTTGATCATCTATAGTACATTACAAAGCTGCTTATTTTTGAACTGCTATACTATTATTTATTTCTTGTTTGAGTGGGAAAGCAGCGTGGTGGTCATTTTTTATGTTTTTAGACAGCCTGGGGATGGGGTTTTTTTTATTATTTCTTAAGACATTCTTCTTCCCCAACTACATATTATCTGCCTGCCAAACCTACTCATCACTCCCTCTCCCCAAAGAATTTTAAGTGGTATCTATCACTAGCAATCAAAGATGTGGAAACACTGATTTGGAAGGAGAAAAAGAAGCTTACCTGACATAAAATACACAACAAAAGATAATTTCCAGTGTTATCCACCAACCATCCTGAGGATGCTACACCTGAAACTAGTGCAATTACATTAGCTAATAGAGGCCCCAGATGCAAATAATATGCTGAGCACATGCAGCCAAATGCACTAACGAACGTACTTCCCAGCTTCAGCTACAAATCTGATGACAGCACTCCATTCTGTTCCTTATATGGTCACATGCCAACAGCCACAAAGTAAATACTCGGATGGAATTCAGCACAGAACTGAGAAAACACCCTCCAAGGCTGCAGGCAGGTTTATTCACTAGGGCTACCTGAATTACTCTTAACTAGCTACTACTTTTACCCTGGCTTGTACAGACATACAGTTTAAAAGAGTGAAATCCAACAAAGAATAGCAAATGCTCTTGAAATTCGGGGGGGCACATATATTTTATTTTAAGTTTGGCCAACTACTGTCCAGCCATCACTCAATGAAGCCGAGCGTGACAAAGCCAGGGGGACAGGCAAGGACAAGCCCGTGGTCTAAGCAGCACCAGCAGCTCCCAAGGTCCTGCTGGGAGGGCTGGATGCAGCCCAGAGAACCGGTGCAAAGCGATTTACTGCAGGTACATGGGGCAGGCTGTCAAAAAAGAATAATTTTAAGGTATGAAAAAAAAAAATTAGGAGTTTTGGATGGTGAGATGTTTGGGGATTGGAGGGATGGACTACTCTAAGCTCTGTGAAAAGTTAGGGAAATGAGAATTTTCTGAGTCACTCAGATTTGGACAGAGGGACATACTTCTTGCTTTCTGCTCCTACACAGACTTCTCGGCTCCACCCTGCTCTGTTACTCACAAGCTTCACATGTGGCAAAATTATTTCCTAGTGGCTTCTAGATGTGCAAAAATAAAATGGACTAAACTGGAAAAAAACCCACTAAATGGTCTAAATAAGAATTTACAGTAAGTTTACTCAAATGACAATGTTTTGGCCAAACAAGATCAAAATTAGATGATCTCTACCTGGCAATGTTTAGGTCCCTTCCTATTACCTGACATCAATGATGCATCAGGGCGTGCTCTATTTGCTAAAGCGTAGCAAATTCATCTTCATGGCAATAAGACATCAAGACTCCCAAATTATGCAATGCTCAAAAAGGCTTTTGAAATCATTGCTCCTTGTATGTGTAAATATTGAGTTTAAGCAAACAGTCATGCAGTAACTGCCTTTTGCCCACTTTGGACGCTACTCTTTACATTTCAAAATACCACCCTATCAGTTCTTTCTGGACAGCAGTCTTTTCAGGAGGTCTCACTCCCTTTTTTTCTAGAGCACTGTAAAATTTTGCTTTAGTATTGCTGCTAATCAGTCTCTTCTACCCAGTCTGTATATCTGAGTAGTTTACTATTTCTTTGTGAGCAATTCGCTAGCAGCATAAATAAAGTTGAACAAGTTAGTTTTCTTCTCAAGCCTTTGCTTTAATAAATAAATAAAATGAATCAATCACTTATTACCCACCAGTATTCCAAATTGGAAATTAAACCTAGGTGCCCTCTCAGTTTTCCCAAGTTTCTTATTTATGGATGAGTCAAAGGCCCAGATATTGCAGTTTACTTATTTACAAAGTAAAAATCCTGATTAGCCTTGTCCTAAATTTAAAAAAGGTCCTCACCTACCCTTTAATAATGATAGCTTCTGAGCACAAAGCCTCTCACTTGAATGACTCTGGGTTTGCTCTCCAGAAACACTTTCTATCTTATATCATTAAATTAAAGTTTCTTAATTTTGCTTTCATGGACTTATTTTATCTTTGTTAATTAACAAATCATGTCTCTTGTGTTTGCTTCCCAAGACATCACGTTTGGCAGCTACTTGACTCCATCCACAACTATGAAACTTCTTCTAACGCCAAATTCCACACTTGCAATTCACCAAGACCTCAGACACTGTTCCCCAGGTGAACAGCCCTTAAATGCTCTGCTTAGAGTCATGCGACTTGTAATTTTCTGTTCATTCTTCCAGGAAGGTCTCAAGTTCATTGTTTATCTTATTAAATCTCACCTCTCATCAAGTGTCAAAAATGCATGAAGCACTATCACTGGCTCTACAGAGGGATTTGGGTCTACAGAGGGATCTGGACAGGCTGGGTCAGTGGGCTGAGGCCAATGGCATGAGGTTCAATAAGACCAAGTGCCGGGTCCTGCACTTGGGTCACAACAACCCCATGCAGCGCTACAGGCTTGGGGAAGAGTGGCTGGAAAGCTGCCTGGCAGACAAGGACCTGGAGGTGTTGGTCAACAGCTGGCTGAATATGAGCCAGCAGTGTGCCCAGGTGGCCAAGGCAGCCGGCAGCATGCTGGTTTGTATCAGGAATAGTGCGGTGAGCAGGACTAAGCAAGTGATTGTCCCCCTGTACTCGGCACTGGTGAGGCCACACCTCAAATACTGTCTTCAGTTTTGGGCCCCTCACTGCAAGAAAGACACTGAGATTCTGGAGTGTGTCCAGAGAAGGGCAACAAAGCTGCTGAGGGTTCTCCAGCACAAATTTGATGATGAGCGGCTGAGGGAACTAGGGTTGTTTAGCCTGGAGAAAAGGAGGCTGAGGGGAGACCTTATCGCTCTCTACAACTACCTGAAAGGAGATTGTAGCAAGGTGGTTGTGGGTCTCTTTTCCCAAGCGACAAGTGATAGGACAAGAGGAAATGACCTCAAATTATGCCAGGGGAGGTTTAGATTGGATATTAGGAAAAATTTCTTCACGGAAGGGGTTATCAAACATTGGGACAGGATCCCCAGGGAAGTGGTGGAGTCACCATCCCTGGAGGTATTTAAAAGATGGGTAGATGTGGTGCTGAGGGACATGGTTTAGTGGTGGACTTGGCAGTGTTAGGTTGATGGTTGGACTCAACCTTAAAAGTCCCTTCCAACCTAAACAATTCCATGATTGCTAAAATTCAAAGGAACAGAAGTTTCTTGCCAGAGACTATATACAACCGCTCTACATTAATACAGATATATGATATCCCTTCTCCTAGCATCTAAAGGTAGCACTTTCTGACAGCTTTTTTTCTGGCATTGCCTGTTCACGGATGACATATGGACAATTTTCTTCCATCTGCCAGCAGCAGGGATCTTATAATCTGTTGTTGTGCTACTTTTTACAGTAACTGGTTTTGCACCTTTAGCATATACTGTTTGATGACACATCAACTATACCATTTTATCAGCAGTGCTCTTCCTCTTACAGATGCAAGTCACTTTCTTACACCAAGAACATGCCACCATCATCAAAGGGAAGCCGTAAGACCAGCATTGCTCTCACACTGAAAGGCACATTTGAACATCTAATTGTTCATATGCTAACCAACACTAGCTCTGAAGTGGTTTCCCACTGTTTAAAACTGTAAGAAAGTTTTGAGTGCTTTTGTTCTCATCATACCATACAGAGACAGGTCATTCTTTCATTCTGCCTTTCATAAATTTTATTACATGGTATTTACTTCAAAGGAGCTTTTTATAGTAGTCTGAATGAATATGCATATAACCAGCATTTTAAAGTGATTCTGCTCTGCTTCCACTAAAATGATCAAGCTCAGCCACCTTACTCTAAAACCCTTGCAGTCATTTGCACGTTTTTCCATAGCTCAAAATACTTAAATTTTTTACTGTAGCATTATAAACTTTGAGTGTCTCACACGCAAACTTATCTTTTTCCATGTAAAATACCACTCTTCATTGCAAATCCATTTACAGGAAGCACAACCTTAAACAGAAGTAGCAAAACTGGCAGTAACATGATCTAAGTATATGCTACAACATGCACTGAAGACTTGCACAGTGTAAGTAAAGGCTCAGTACAACATCATAAGCTCTAGTGCATCCTATGATTTAAAGTTTGATTACTCACAGGAACAGACTACTCGGTACTTCACTCCATTTGTCATTTTTTTGGTGGTTTTATTTTTAAATTGACAGCATTTGAATGACACTTTGGATGTCTGTACACTGTCCACAATGATGGGCTTTCAATTCTAGCTATGGGCAGAAAACAATTACCATAGCTAGTAAAGGCAGGAAAAGCGTGTTTACGTGTGTACTTCTGTGTTTCATTAAGCATAAGACATTGCCTTTTAATTCTAAAAATTCTCTACATCTCATGATATATGTTTAAAATACAGAATGCCATACATTCGTAGCTGACATACCTGCTCCTCGGAAGAAACATAGATTCTTTAATGAAGACTGAACCAGACAGCAGGATATACCAACAGGTACCAATATCATCAGGGCTGGAATAAAAAAAAAAAAAAAAAGACACAGTTTAAGACACTTGATTTAAGTTACTCATAGCACTACCAAATTTGCAGTACAAAGAACACTGAAGAGGCAAAAAGGCTCAAAATTATGGAAGAAAGCCACAGTTCAATCATGTACAAAACAATTCCATCAACCTATTCTAATTTCCACCTTCAAATACATACATTATTAGAATGCCCCATTTCATTTAGTTCACTTTTTTAAAAGCATTTATCCATGCCTTTGGTAACAGCATAAATCCAATGAAATATAATTGAAAGTGATTAAAATGAAGTCAAGCTACAGTAAATATATTGTATTCTGTCGAATCCATTACTGTCCTCCTGCTGATAAGAACTGTAGCATCTTCTCCTCTATAAATAAGGTTTCCTTTCCTATTTCTAGCCATCTCCTTCTTCACTCTTTCTCCAAGACAGAAATTTGCCTTTCAGCATCAGTCTGCCTTCCCACAAAGTAAGAGAGCATTGGATACATTTGCAGATGGTAAACCTACATCAAGACCTGTTAGTCAACTTTATCTGCTGCTACTACGCACTGCCCCTTTCATGCCTCTTCCTGGCACAAGAATAAATTCCCAACCATAAAAGGGACAAAGAGTTCCTCTTCCCCTCTCTTCATCCTGTAGAGGAACTGGATGACGACTTCGTCATCCAGGCCCAGTTCATTCTACTGTAGATTCAGATCTTGCTCCTTGAGAAATACAAAATCCTTTTCATAGGCTTAGACTCCTATTGGATAAGTTCAAATAATGTTTCGACAGGAAAATAAAATAGGTTACTAGAAATAGCTGCAGTAGAAGTCTTGTGCCATTTCGACAGTCAACACTGAAAATCTCTGTTCTTTACTTCAGTTTTTACGACTCCCGCTTCTTCCAAAGAAACTCACTAATTGGATTCCAGTACACCATTATGAACTGCATGAGCATTCTTACCTGGAAACCCCATTCCTAGTGACACTAAGAGATGCAGATTACTTAATTAATCTGTAGCACCTTCATTTTTTATTAAATTACATGTCTCAAGTCTTTAGCAACAATTAGTTCTAACTTCAAGAAAGAACAGCCCACATCTTTTAATGACAATGACAGCATAGTATTAAAATCTAATCTTAAATCTAAGTAGGCTGTGTACATGTTGGCAGCATGTTTTTCATTTGAAGAACTTCAATTTAAGTACCTACACAGCAGGGTCCTCAAAAGAAGAGTGCCATTTCCTCAGCACTCACTGTGTTACACTTTGTAAAAGGAAAGAGAGGGAGGGAGCTGGCCTAAAGCAGCTGAGAGCAAAACAGCAAACCATCCAGTCCAAATATGTGCTCCATTTCTATTCTGCGCTGTATAATATAACCATGAGACAAAGGACAAATGTCAGAAACACAAAGAATTAGCAGAGGAAATTGAAGACACGATCTATGACCAAGAACACAAGAACTAAGATGATGCAGCCTGTATTTCTTTTCTACCAGCCTATGGCCTGACCAATAAAGCCACACTGGTCACCCACATCCACCAGTGAAGACTTAACATCTTCAAAACGAAGTCTTCAGGAAATACTTCTTTATCCTGATAGACAATAGAAAATGAAGTGATAACATGATGTCATCGCTAAAACAACAAACCATTTTGATTTACATAGTTGAAGTGCACCAAACTGCCTTCTCTGAAGTGTTTCACATGCTTGCTTCTCATATGGACCTGTATTGCCCTCAAACTTGTTAAAATCAACATTGTACATAAGTACAGAGAACCAGGTTAAAGCAGATAAACTCAAGAAAACCACCACTTCAAATGAAAATATCGTTCTCAAAAGCATAAACAAGCACCTGAGTCGAGTCACACATCTTTAAACGCTCTTCTCCCCAAATGAGTCCTAAGTTGACGGGCATACAACCAGCATTGCAGCTGAACTGCAAGGCAGTTGGGGTTTTGTCATTTCTTTTTTTTTTTTAATAGATGCCATTCTAAATACAAATAATCTGCACTAATTAGCACAGTTGAAAGTTTTAAGCATTTTCAGCAATGGCTATAGACAAGAGTGATTTTCCAAATTGCTGGGAAGTAACTCTATTAGGATGTCAATGATAACTTTTCCATGTGGATTACAGTGCATTACATTATCACATAAGAAATTTTGTGGGGTTTGTTTTCGGTTTTTTTTCCCCTAAAAATTGGTAGTTTGACTAAATATAAAAGTGTAGTCTGATAGAAAAGAACCTCATCTGGGGTCACAGGCTTTGTAACTCTAAAGCAAAAGTAATCTAGATGATCTGTTTATACTTTTACAGAAAGCCATTTTCAAGGATAAAATAATTGAAGGAAAAATTAAAAAAATATTTAAACCAATAGCAAATACTTAAACTTTTGCAAATCTACTAATATACAAGCTTTTATTTCCCTCCTTTAAAAGTTCATGAACTATTTTAAATCCTCTGTCAAATCACCTATTTGTAAGGGGCTTTAGTTATTATTTCTCATTGGAGAGCTTTTATCTCCAAAGAGGAAGGCAGACACTGGCTTTCACAAGCACCAGTCAATATGTTCAATATTCAGATTCTTAATGCTACTTTTGAATCTACCTTTCAATCATTTAACAAACAGCTATAATGATTATACATTTAACTGCAGTGGTTTTTCTTATTTGATCACACACAGCATGACTTTTCACTCAGTTAATCATCCAGCTCAGTTTTATCCCTTTTTTTTTTTGCCAGTTCACAGGTTTATCCACTTCCTCTGCAAGTTAGCTCTTCAACAGTTGTTGCTCCTTCTCATTTATGTCATGAACATCATACTTTATCAACTTTATATATAATCAAAAGAAATATCTGTTAATTTGACAGCTGAAAGTGATGACTAAAAAAAAATATCAAACTTTAGGAATACTATCTGATTGGTTTTATTTCCTTTTTGTTTTATGTGTACTTTGATAACTGTTTTTATTTTTACAGTCATGTTTGAGAATTTCTAAGCTCTAAGCTACCTGCATCATGCATATCTACTGAACTCAACTCCTGAATTACCTAAATAAATAAATAAATAAACTTCAATATTGCTGTGTCACAATAGTGGAAGGTTACTACAGAACATGTCTGTGTTCCAGATATCTTCCCCAAAATACACTGTGTATTCTTTTAAACTTTCATTGCCAGCCAAAACATCATAAATATTTCCAAGACAGTCTTCAAGAGCTAAGAACGCTGACGGATTTTCATTGTCTTCCTTTTTACAACTAACTAGTGTCTTAATATAGTCTTGAACAAAACATCTGAAAAAAAAAACCCCAGCAAATACATTCCTTCCTCCAGAACGCACATGCTTCCCTCCAAAAAAACCACAGACAAATGAAAGACTGATCTATCCCTTTCATATGAAAACATATTTAACTCGCGCACTTCTCAACACTTGCTGCACTTTCAGTTGTTTAGAATTAAGCTTCAACAAAGCCATTTGGCAGCCAGCTTTTGCTAGAGAGTGCTGTTACAGAACAAACACGTGCAATTCTTTCATTTTAAGGATCCTGGGCTTTCCACAATCTTATTCAAACATTAGGTTGCTTTCAACCAAGTTTCCATGTTTTCGGTGCTACCTTTGACATTTGTTCATCAACAATGCATTTGCATTCTTCAGGACTTTTGTGCCTGTAATGAACAACAGAAGGAACTATAGAAGCAGCCTATACTGAACTACAAAAGCACTTCTTCAAGCCATCTGAGGACTCATGCAAATTCCATTTTATCCAACATAGAATACTCACATTTGAAAGGTTTTCTTTGCAATCACATTTTACACTTAGTTTTTAAACATCAAAATTGAATTTTATAGAATAAATCTAAGCCTATTTATGGAGTTTTCTTTCACTGCTAAAATACTGCCTAGCACTGGCAGCCCACAGAGGTATCTAGAAACTGTGTTTGTCCTAAAGATACTTCTTCTGTCAAAGAGATGACAGCAAATTGCGCTAAAAGGGTTCTTTTATGGACAGGACACATCTCTGACTGGTTTTGCAGGAGGGTACTAACTCCACCTAAGCACTTCATCCAGAATTAGCTGACGCAGGATAGATGCTGATGACTTCCCCCCAAGGGCATCCTTAGCGGGAGATTGGTTTTTTTGGCCTAGTTACTGTTGAGGGGAGGGTCCAGTAGCACATGTCTGTCAAGTTGATATAGAAAGGAAAGCCATTTGCTTAGGTAAGATCTTTCCAACGACTAGTTTTAGAAGGGTGCCACTGCTGCCCATCATCACCACCACCACTGAAGCAGCAGCTGTCAAGACACTAGGAGACTGAAGTGCAGCGAAGGGTCCACATCGGGCTGAAAGCCAAGCCCACCCAATCCAGGCAAACAGCACTTCTTCCTAGTTGTGAGCTCCTGTCCCCACCCTCCCTGCAGTCTTGCAAGGCTCGATGCACAGCATGAGCAGAAAAACTTGAAATCAGGAGTTATTGGCACGTCTTTCCAAGCAGGCATTCACAGATCTTCTTTGCAGGCAAGAAATTACTTTACCTGTTGGCCTTAAGGGATGGAGTACGTTGCTTCAAATATGCAAGACTGGTGGCAGTTTCTTTGGGAGTTTGTTTATTTGTTTTTTCCAGCTCATCTACTGTTCTGGATATTCATCTGGATGAAACTCAGGACTGTTAAAGTTATATTGCCTACTGAATGCAGCACAGCTATCCACTTTCCCAAGTTAGAGAAAACAAGATTTATTACCAAGAAAGTAAGATGACACAGGCAATTTATCCTGCAGAGAATCAGAACTAAGTCAGCCCAGAAGTCACACATTAAGGGGCAGTCAGAAGAACAAGATCAATACATGTAGTCATTCTGTCCTCGCTATATTAAAGCCAGCAAAAGCCACAGTGAAACCTTGGTGACACAAACTTCCATGCATCCTTTACAGAACCAACAGCACTGTGGCCAGATTCAAGACACTGGCTGTCCCACAAATGTAACTTGTGTTAGTACACTAGGATTAGACTAATGCCAGTATGTCTACGTGCACTCAAAGCATTTGATTACAGCTCAGAGGAAAGAGTGTGAATCTTAAGAGTCACCTCCCTTATGAGGAAAGGCTGAGAGAGCTGGGACTCTTTAGCCTGGAGAAGAGAAGGCTGAGGGGAGACCTTATTCTTGCTTATAAGTATCTAAAGGGTGGGTTGGAGGAGGAGGGAGCCAGACTCCTTTCACTGGTTCCCAGTGACAGGACGAGGGGCAACGGGCACAAGTTGGAACATAGGAAGTTCCATTCAAACACAAGAAAAAACTTCTTTACGGTGAGGGTGACAGAGCACTGGAACAGGCTGCCCAGGGAGGTTGTGGAGTCCCCTTCTCTGGAGATTTTCAAGACCCGCCTGGATGCAGTCCTGAGTATGTGCTCTAGGCGTTCCTGCTTTAGCAGAGGAGTTGGACTAGATGATCTCTAGAGGTCCCTTCCAACTCTGAAAATTCCGTGATTCCATGAAGAAGAGCAAGAGATCTTTAGCAGAAGATAGGATTTGTATTCTGTGAAGACGTTCTGTTATAACTACTATGATAGAGCTAACTACTGATAAAGTTTTCAGAACACTCAGGTTCTAGAAGCAACCTCAAAATTGTGCAAAACTGAAAGCCAATACCAAAATGGTCACCAATATGCAGACTTTATTCATAATCTGCATTAAGGTAGTTGTATGAAATTTAAATAAAGCTACTTTAAATCTTGACTCAGGTATTATAGCACTTTTGAGAGCAGGGGATTTCCTGCTAAATCTATATTTAATTTCCCAAAATGCAAGAGACCTCGAGTTACAGGAATTTGGGAGCTAGAAACGGAAATCCAGAGACTGGATTGCAATGCCTTCCCATTGCCTTTACCTCCCCAGCCTCCTTGACGTAGTCCTTTTACGCAACTACAACCTGCAGCCAGACACGTCTCCGCTTTGAAAATAACACAAAAAACTGAAGACAGAACTTTGCAAAGTAACCTCATAGCTGTCACTAACTGTTCTGTTTGGAAACTTCAGTTATATAATTATGTGATAGCCTACGATGACATCACCAGGCTGTCACTGCTGATAAGGTTAGACAGTATTTTCAGACTTAAGTCTCCACATTTTCTAGCATACGACTGTTCTTTGCGACCTCAGAGATACTCAAAGTTCAAAAATCAGGAAGAGTTTCTAAATCTCCAGACTGCCATGATGCAAGAAGTTTGCAGGCTCTCTCGAGGTCTTCAGCACTTGTATCAAACTCTTCATGCTGTAAGCTATTTATTCCACTGGAAGGGGCAGCTTCTTACTCCCAGATGCCCAACTAGCTACATATACAGTACTTAAACCTGAAGTTTTATTTTCCAATTATAATTATTTTATTTTGATATAGAGCAATCTGCAGCACTTCTACATCAGGTTTGTAACTACAAATCTGAATCTATATTAACTGCATATCAAAGAAGTTACACACAAAAAATAACTTGTTTCAATACATGTACCACACACACTGATTCTATGAGGCATCTGTCTACAGTAGCAGAGGTCTTCCAACTTTAGCTTTCAGATTCCTGATCACATAAGATACTGAACAACCTTCCAAAATATTCAGCTACAATAAACGTTTAAGTCAACCTGCTGAAAGACCCAATAAATCTCAAATACGTACACCATCTCTAGTGTCTTTCTCTATCCTAACAAGTCCCGATGCATCACTTCTTAAAACTTCTTTAGAAATAGCTACATTTCAACAAGAGCCATCCATTTAATTCTTATTCTCCATCAAAATGAGATGTAGCACTAATAAAATCTCTGGAATAATGAATCTTATTCAGCACATGTTTACTTGCGTACATTTGGTTCAACTGAGATAACAAACGTCGTAAGTATGTACAGCGGTAAGGAATTTGCAGGTCTTTGTGACGACTGCTGTCAAACATGCTTTAATTCTGTCAAATAAGATATAACTTCAGTGCAAAATTCAGCACCTGGACTTGGAAGCACATGCTAAACAGAAGTTTTTGCTGCTCTGACCACCTTCTGGTCATTGGTTTCTCAGCCAACTCCTTTAAGACAGCACTTGAAAAAAACTGAGCAGTATGCAGGTCTCAATGGAAACAAGCATGGAAACAGCTTCCATATAATTACTGCTTAACATTCCTTTTACAGGAGATGTGTCTATCCTGAGAACTAAACAACAGAGGTGTCATTATCCCTCCCAACGCTGGACAGAATGGTCCAGCAACACTAGACGCTGGAAGGACCCCTAACATAAGTCAAACATCAGTATCCAGAATGACTTTCCAATTCAGAGGTGTCTTCCAAGCTACTTCATAAAAAGGTCATGAAATCATCAAGAACAATTTCTTGGTTGGGAAAGAGCTAGTTAGAATTATTCTCTCCATAAATCATTAAAATTCTGACTACTAAAGGATTCATTCGAGACTTACATTTAAACTGGATATAGTACGATTCCTACAAGCTATAACATTTGTAACTGTTCTGATAAAAGAACTTACATTACAACCCAAGATATATGTAGCAGATTACATTTTCATGAAATCATACTCAATGTTGTTGAAAGTTGAATAAATACCAGAAAGTAAACACAGAGTAATTCAGAACAGACCTTGTTCATGCTCCCAGATCTCCACTTGAGAGGAACAGAAACAACGAAAATTTGACATGTCAGAACTGGGACCTCTTTCAAGCATTTAAGCACTACACAAGAAGAAATTAGAAAGAACATTGCTCTGCAAGCTTATGCTCCATAGGATATTGTTTCAGCAGATTAATCTGTCTGTTTCTCTTTGCTCATTTTGGTTATCCTCTGTATGCTGAAAGCTATAGGTACTTTATTGTTTAATTGAATAACCATTGCCACAATTAGACATTAGCCCTGAAGTGCCTTGGGATGTCAAACATGTCTTTAAGTTTAATGATTCTCTCAGGTAGACATCTCATTGCCTGAAGATCCTGCCCACTAGCACTGTATTGTTGCAACACTCAGAATAATCAGAAAACCATTTACTCACATTGTCAGCACTGTCTATAACCCTCCTTAATAAGCTAGTTAAGCAGTTACCTGACATCTGCCGGAGCATTTTAGACGCTCTTGATGACATTAAGAGGTATAACCCTAACACAGAAGTAAAACAGATTGGGTACTTAATGCATCAGGCACACACAATTTTCAATTTTTTTTTTTTT
>VYXH01000226.1:171834-237938 GCA_013397275.1 Burhinus bistriatus
TTTTTTTGGTAATGAACACATTAAAGTCACATTTATTGTGACTCCTGTTCTTCACTCTAAATATAAGAAAAAGTTAAAATGTATTCAGTAATAAAACTGATAACTCAGAATTTAGAACTTCTAATGTGCACTAAACAGGCATCTTAGAGTGCATATTTCAATTGATGTCCATGATTATCTTTTATTAATGGACACAAGATGAAAACTGGCGTCGTCTCCTGGTAGCAAGAGCGGGAAATAAAAGAAGAATGAACCACAGGAAACAATTCCTCAGTATTCATGAAAACAAATAATCAGAAGTTTGTTTTCCTGTAGAGTATTTAAATTTATTTGTATTCTTTTCCACTTCTGAAATAAAATCAGTACAGTAAAACAGAAAATTCAGTTTTCAGAGATTATTGCAGAGTGTCAGTAATGCGTGTCAGTCTAAGACAGCTGATTAAACAGCCAATCAATAAATACATTATGCAAATATACATATGCAAGCTAATTGACCTATTGTCATTGAAGTCTCAGTATTAAACTTGTACAGTGAATTAGCCCTTGATATCAGAAGAGAAATTCAGAACAAAAAAATTAGTCTCCTAAATCATCAGGAAAACAATGACAGAAGTAGTAAAATGAAATGATCTTGCATCCAAAATACTCTGAGTTCAATCAAGACAGATAATTCTGCTATTAGATCTTATCCCTTTCTAATATTTCTCCAAAATCAAAGCTTTCAGTCTCAAAATTACAAGAACATGATAGGTTTCAGTGAAACATTTACAGTAAAGAAGCTGTAAATCCTCTCAAAAAACCCCTGACTTTAGTCTTCATTCAAAGAAGTCTCAAAATCAGGTCAAAACAGTAACACAGAAATTTGGAACAGGCTATGCAAAGTCAACAGACTGTATCATTGATCACTGACACTATTAGGAAACCTTGATTCAGTGTCTGCTTATACAGAGCCGACTGCCAAGTCATTGTATGTATTTCTTTTAATGATACACATTGCCTAAGAAATTCCCCACAGAAAATGTATCCACAACACAAGATATGAATTCAGGTTCCTGATTTACTGCAGTGCAGAACTGGCAGTATCCCAACGCTACTTTGGCAACTGCCTGACTATCAGTAGGTGTTATACACCTTTAGGAATACTGTAAGGAGAAGGGGGGGGCGACGACACGGGGACGGACACGGGACGACAAGCCCTGCTGCAGCAGTCCTTTGCATTATTAAATATAATGCTGCATGAATTCCACAGAAACCCATGCATGCACAGGCAGAATGAATATATATTGTCTGCAGAGGTTTACTTGAAAATTCAGATACTGACCCAGAGAGATGCTTCAAACAGACATATTCTGAGTTTACTGCGTGTTCAGAGCATTTTAAATAATTTTCAAAGTGCCTCATATTTCTGTAAGACCAAGGAAGGAATCTTTTACAGGGGCTCACGGAAGTCAAGAATATTCGGTAAACAAGAACAGTAAATGCAGAAGTGTGACCCAAGCCCCCACACACAGATGTGTCCTGTCCAAAACCCGGAAATTCTGGTTAAAAGTAAAGTATTAGAGAATATAGGAGAATAATTTTACCAATAACTCGAAATATCACTAGTCGAAACATCAGCTTGATCCTCACACTTCAATTCCCTTCTGTAGTGTTTTAGGTTTTAAGTTTTATATCTGTAAGATATAAACATATCTAGCTATAGATCACATATATTGTGTCTATATAGAATAAATTGGTTTTATGATACCACCATCATAAAACTTCTTGAACATGTACAGAACATAAAAGCACTCCTTCATAATACAAATGTATGCGTCAGAAGACAAGTTTCGGTGAGGTGGTCTCTGCAGAGCTGTTCCGTTTAAAAATCATGCACCAGAGAAGCTTTTAGCTCATTTTTGTCACACTTCATTGCACAATTAAGTCAGGCTATGCAGAAACGTATGGCAACTTTGGCATCACTTTTCATTGTTTTTTTCTACCCACTGCTTCTATCCTCCTGAGGGTCTTCAGGGCAATACGCTACTGTGAAAGAACCATGAATTTGCTAAATGTCACTTTTCTTGTAGGACTTAAACTTTAACTCTCAGATTCCCACTCTTAAAAAACTACTCATGGATCTATTTCTCACCTGCCCTTGAGCAGAACTACCTTATATTAACTACATAGACCTACAGCTGCAAATAAAACTACAGCTTAGCTGTCTAGCTAGGACACACTCAGACGCTTTACAGCTACATCCAAAGTCCCTACTTGCCTTTTTGTGTAATGCACAATAACTGGACAGATGACAGCACATCTCCTCCCTGGGAGAGGCGTCCTCCTGAAGAAGCTCGGCAAGTTCCCCCCTAGTCACTGCCCCGGGTCTGTGTCCCCAGTGCCTTTGGGCAATCCTCTGACAGACCTGTCCCAAAGCTACACAAAGCCAATGCCCTCTAGCATTTGTCAGACATTCTGCTCTACCTCATGAAAGACACTAACATTTTCATCGAAGAAAACTAAGTATTTTAGTAGCAACCAAAAACATATGCGCCTTTATCTCCTTTCCAGATTTCCTTCATTTCAGGCTTTGATAGCTGGGCCAAGCATGGCTAGCACAAAACAAGTATTTTGGGTCCTGTGATTTGCCAGTGACATAACTCAGAAAACTTGGCTAAGACTGGATGGTGATATTACAGCTACCGGACCTGAGAATTTGGTTCTAAACATGGAAATATCCAAAAAGACCAGCTGAAATTATGTATCCTTATTGTTTTTGTAGCCTTCTCTGCTTTTCATTCCGCGCCCCCTCCCCAATATAAGCACTACTCTTAACACAAGTGGATGGTTTTCATCCCCGATTGTATGACAAGTGGGGAATGAGAAAAAAGGCAAGACAAAACACAACTGTACAAATACAGCTATTTATTACACACTCTGCCTATCATAGTCAGTAATTCAGAAACTTCAAGACTGCTATTTCTCATTTCAGCTGTGGTCACTCTCTGTAGTGATAACTCTGTTTTACACATAACATTTTTCTCTCCAATCTCCAGCTTATATGCCTTCTACTTTTGTTTCACATTAGTCCTCTGAAAACACTGAATTTCATTACAGCCCAGAAGGCTGCACGACTGAATGACGTAAAAGCACACAAACATGTTGACATTAGACAAGAGCTTTTTCCAACCATAGACATTAACACACTAAAATTTAGTTCAAGATGCCCAAGAGATAACTACTCTTCTTTAAACACTTGTCCTTTTCTAAGAGTCAACACAATCAAAACCACTAGCATACTACTAAATTGCTAGAGTGAGAAATTTGTTACTGATAACAGCTTAAATCCAAAATACACGTCTTGCAGTCTTCTCAGAAGGGACATGTGGGAGGTAGGAGCATATATTCTCTCAGGCTTTGGTTGGAAGGTTCTCTCAAAAACTAAAACACCCTTTTACAATAACCTGGGTTGGGTTTTCCTTTGTATTTTTTTAAAACATTATAAGCAGCAGCTAAGTTAGTTCCATGTCCAATTGCAGAGAAACCAAAGAGAACATGATCACAAAACCAAGCTGTGTTACAGCATGGCAATTCAGAAACACGAGGTTTATTACTGAGTGACTTTGGGAAGTAGGTCATCAAAACTTAAAATATTTTCTGCTGTTCCAATATCTTTAGAGAAGAAAATAAGGGAACCTTAAAGACATACAAGTCTTCCTTACAGAAAGAGTAAGCCAAACACCACTGATGCATAAAGACAGAACTATCAAACAGCATGGCTGAAAACCACATACAGCCCCTGCATGACTAATGGGGAGGGAAAAAAGAGGTACTTCTTTCGTTAGAGGTGTATTCCTTTGCTCATAAGCAAAACATGTATTGCCAAAGGTTCCTCTGCCATCACAGCAAACATTTGAATTTTGATCTGAAAAATTTTGTTCAACTGTCAAGAGATATACACACCCTCTACAAATCTGCTAAAACTTTCAAAGAAAGTTTCAAATAAAATGCTAATTAGAAACTTTCTGTTGGAAACATCAAGAATGACTATTATGCAGATATGAAAAAAGAACTTTTTTTTCCTTTGAACTACTGATAAAATATATATCAAGTGACCAAACTAAATACTTTTTAAATGGGATCTTTAAGTAGATTTGAAAAAGTTAGCATGTTAAAAAAAAAAAAAAATTCAGGTCTATGTCTCACGAAAACCTCAATTCTGAAGTTTTGCCTTGCAGGTTTTAAGCTCTTTTTTCACGAACCTCCCATCAAATGAAGTAGTAGGATGACTGGCAAATGAAGAATAACTCGAGCTGAACTGCCACTTTTAATAACCCAGTTTCCATTTAAACAGCGATATGGCCGTAGGGTTTGAGAATTTGTCACTACCATGTACACCCGCTGATAGTAAAGTACATGCAGATGAGATGAGCCAATTTTAAACAACGTGTTCCATTTTATCCCTTTGGTCATAAAATAATCTATAGAGATACTATGAAAATTAACAGCTTTTTTTAAAAAATGGAAGATAAAAAAATTACTGTTTGTACTGAATGCGGATGATTATTTTTGGCATTGCATATATGCAATAGAAATTTACCTTTTATAATTACAGCTGACAATGCAGATATGAACAAAATTGTCACAATGAAAAAAAATTTATCAATTAAACAGAACAACTGTATTGGTTTTCATGTTAGCATTTAGGGATAAAGATTTAGCTTATCCTCAGTGAGACATTAAGTTGTGCCTCAGGGAGGTCACACACAGAGGTCAATTAACAGCTCCAACACTTGCAGCTATTTTAATAGATTTTTCTAATGAACACAGAAGATTAGCACCCAATTTCAGATTTCAATGCAAGTCATACCATCACTGGGGGGGGGGGGGGGGGGNNGCGGCGTAGGGGGATGGGCGGTAGGTGGGCAGAAGTTGCAACTTAGAGTCCAAATGTAATGCTTTTTTAAAACCTTAGGCTTCATGACCTAAGTAAGAGCTTCCAGTGACCAACTCTGGCATGTTCAATAAAAAGCAACCAGGTTGTATGCTCTGAGCTCCTTTCCTATAGCTCATAACCCAGTGGATTGATTCTAACCTGGCTATCACATTGCTTCTCTCCTGTAGTACTCAAAGAATTTTTCCAAACATGTATATTGTAAAATTAGAATGCTGGTTTTTAGAAGTATACATCTTCAATACATATGCTGAATTTGTGAAACAAAAAAAGATTCCTCCAAGTTTATTATCCTAAAAATAGAATACTGAAATTAGACTGCAGGTTCCATGGGATTTTCTTACCAAGGAGATCTCAAATTGTTCATTAAAATAAAATGTAAAGCTACAGCTCAGAGTAACAGGACTTATATTTCTGGCTTCAAAATACCGAATTTTTTATTTTTTTTTTTTAAATAAAAAAATAAAAGCAGTGTTAACTTTCAGGTTTAGCCCATTAAACATTAAATCAGAGACGTGAAATGCTAGAGGAAGCACAATTTGCCGTAGCATCTCTATCCAGAAACTGCTAAACTGCCTATTAAATCTACTGAATAAAACATGGGGAAAAAAAAAATGTCAAGAAGTGAGTAAATAGGAACGACAGGCAAACAACCAAAGTGAAGATGAAGACACATGAAAGGAATGACAAAGGAAATTAGTGCAAAAGAACGGCAAAAAGCACTTCCAGTTAACCCAGATTTCACAATTTTCTGTTTGTGCATTGTATTTTCTCAGGCACATATTTCCTGGTAACTTTTGCCTGCCTTGAGTATACGCATAATTAGCAGCCTTGATTCATTCAGCATTTAATTCAAATTTAAACCAACAGTTCGCATGAGCCAAGATATTGGGCCTAAACAAAAACTCTAGTACACATAATAGACACAAACCAACTGCCTAGAAAAGGACAACTCATCAGCACAGTGGTCACCAGCCAATTAGTCTGTAAAATGAATAAAGATTATATTGGTCTAATTAAAATTATCTGTTCACCTATAGATTTTGACCTTGTGCATTTCCCATACGTAACTGATTACTGGGTTTCATTAGACATTAATTTAACTTTGCCAAATGGTCAAGGCTTAGCATTAAAGTTTGTTCAGTCACATCTTGCTCCTGATGCTCAATACAGGAAAAACTACACATGTATAAGAGAAGGCATACAGGTGCATTCTTTGTGTGCTTAAATGTTCAAATAATACCAGACAACCCAGAAAAATCTGCATTTAGAGTCCGGTTTAGGGGCAGTATGTAAAAAACCTGATAAACCTTTTGTTTCAGAAGTTGCTTGCATAAACAAAGCAATTGCAATCCTCAGATCTCTACTGTAAATCCAAGCTGACATTAGATCACATCCCTGCTAATTATAAGCCGTGTTGGATATGTCGATTTGGCACCTCTGGCACGAAGAGCTGGTCGCTACTACTTTGACAAAATTGAAGTGAGACTAAATGACAACTTATTCTAATGAGAAGACATCCCATATCGCCTGATTCTATATAATCTCACTGGTTACAAAAACTCACATCACGAAGCAAGACTCGCTGTTAGCTCCCTCCCTGGCACCAGCAAATGTCTCCACTGTTTGATGATGAAAGTGAAGTGGCTCATTTATGTTTACAGACTGTGCGCTGGGCAAGGGAGTTGGCATTAAACACTGTCCTTAACACACTTTAAAATGAATTAATTCTTTGAACACCATACGAAAGGAAGCAGAAATACTTACTAGTACAGAACTTCATTTGCTTCATGCCTTTCATATCTAACGGTTTCACACATCAGTCTGAAAGAGGAGGGAAGAAGTCATTTTTAATTATGATTCCTATCAGTGTCACAAAGATTTCACTTTCTGAAGTTAGTCAGCATTTCCACGTTTGCCTCCAGCACTTGCAGAAACTAACCATCAATTTAAAGTTAAACTGTTTTTTTAATTTAAGAGAACAAATTGTTAAGTCTAAGCATTAAAGTTATTAGTTCATCCAAGATCAGATTTGATTTAGGACACTAGATGTAATTGCTCCCATTAAAAAAATTCTATAAAATGGGTAAAATGATACTGATCTCATTTTATAAAGTGATCCGATAAAAGTAAGTTGCTTTATAAGGAAACAATTCAGAATTTTATAAATGGATGGAAATTTATGATATGTAACACTAATCGGAGATACCACAATATAAAAACTGCTCTCTTTTTCAAGTCAGGCCCAAAAGATAAAACAAGAAATTCTGTTGTTGATGCTTCTTTTTTTGCTAAAATTCAGCAACTTAAAAATTACCATGAGATTTTAATACTGAAATCCCAGAGGGCTCAAAGTGGAGAGAATTTCCTGCAGGAAAATCCTCTGTCTAGAGGGGAAGATTAAAGCACTTTTGCATTCACTGTCTGCCCGACAAATGTGGCATAATAGACAGCAGCTATAATAGAACTTACCACGTACTAGGAAATGCAACGTTAACTTGGTGTAAAAAAATCAACATGTCATTCCTGTCTGTTGCCTTAAGGAAATGGACCCTGTAAATTACTGGGGGCTGGGAAGGAAGCAAACCCTACTGCCTCCCTTGGACTTTCTATGGCTCTGAAGCAGACTGCGAATACCAAGGCTATTTGACAGACAGAGATTTGCCTAAGAGGCTCATATCAACATTCAAAGGAGGAACTATATTTAAATTTGGGAAAGAAATTCTCATTCCTCATAGGATCAATCATCAGAACCTCAGCACACCAATGACCGGCTGCTCGCAATCATATCCTAAGTGGACCAAAGCGCTCAAGAATTCCTGCTCAGGCAAAAAGTCTCAAAAAATTTGATCTGAGGCCTGGGTTTGATGTGACATTTAAAAGGCTTCTTTTTGTTATTTCCCATCATTTCTTAGATCATTCACTTCAACAGCCAACAGGCTGCTACAAAAGTTATCTTAGTGCACACCTCTTTCAGGATTTTACGTAGTAGTTCAGCCCACTAAGAAATAATGCTCTTTCTGTCCAGACGTGGCAGGTTTATAGCGGTATCCTGATCATTCATAAATTGTTAATAGAAAATTGAGACCTTAATTCTGTTTGCTTACAAAAAAAAAAATTTAAAAAGACTTTCTACCATGGCCTTTCCCCCACCCCGGTATTTTAGATCTACTCTTCGGACTGTCTTTGAGAACTTTTCTTATAGGTAATATCTGCATTGTGTATAATTAAGTTTTTATATCGTATATCAATTTCAGCTGATGAAAAATCTTCTTGCTTCCTGGCACAGCAAAAAAAAACATTTTGACCCACAGAACCTTCTCTTTTTCAGACACTGCTCCCCACCATACAATTGGGTCTTGCCAAAATCCTTTACAGACACCGAAAAGCTACTGTCTGCTTCTACCTCCTGGGTCCCCATCTCCTTCCTCTGATCCTGTTTTGAGACGGAAGGGGGGAGCGAACACAAGGTTACCAGTGAGAAGATACCAGAAGAAAAGTCATTGCTAGCAGTCAGATTTAAAAATTAAAATACAGCTGTCTGTGCCCTAGTGGTCTTAAACGATGCTGGGCAACGGGCCATCTAAGAGCAGGAGTTATAGGAAACAGAATCACTTTAACAAGCAAGTTTTGTTCCCCTCTGAATTGGGGGAGTGAAGGAAGTACATTCTTGATAAAGTCACTCAAGTTCACCACTGGCACTGAGTTTTACAGCATTTTGGTCCCATTATTAGGACAGTAATAGGAGAGAAAATGCCTTTTACAGAAGGTAACCAAGTGTTTCAATTCCTGTGTTAAACTGGAACAGTTAGAAATTACAGTGACCAAGTAGTACAAACTAGATTGCTTCCTCAAATATTTGAAAAATTGAATTAGTTCTGGTCAATACTGGTGTCTAATTTTTGCTCAAACGTGATCTCTGTCTGCTTCCTAAACAAATGTAATAAATTCAAGATGAGATCATCAGCAAGCCATAAGGTAAGTTATTCACTATTAGAGGCTATATTTAATACACTAGTTTTTAATGCATCTCAGAGGTTTTTGTGGCATCCCACTGACATAAGAAATGTTGTATCCTAGAGGATACTATAAAAGCTTTCAGTCCCACATCTGCCAGGAGCCCAGCCTTTTCCATGTATGGTACTGTAAACAGAAGCTCTCTTCTAGGAATTCACTGTGCTGGGAGAGCGAGTTCCACGCATTCCTCAGCAAGAACCTCATTCTGCACAGGAAGCCAAGAAGCACACATCAACATACCACGCAACCATATGTGCGCACTTTGATCTTCGTAAATAAGTTAACATCAGTTCAACTCCAGCTATGCAAAACCTGATGTGCTAAAAGTCTTGCATATAATAGCGTAACACAAAATACTTTAACTGAATGTGATCGTGGCCTCCTTCCAAAGCAGAAGTAATTAGAGACTCCTTTGAAGTCAACATTCGCATTGCAAAATGTCTTGAGCGCTTTGGGAGAAAGAAAACCCCGCCTTTTATTTTCTCCAAATTACAGAATATTGGCTTGGGAATGTGGACTCTAACAGACAACGAAGCAAGAGGCCAGAAATTAGAAACTAAACTAGCATTAATCAAGATAAAGTAGTTGCTTCAGCGTCTTCAGATGTGGCAAATGTTGGCAAACCTCAGGATGCAAAATAACAGTAATTCACCCTCTCTCTCTCTAGAGCACACAGGACGTGCTGGTCTCCTTCCGTATCTGCCAGTCTCACACCGATGTCCAAATAGCCTTAGAAACCTCTGCTCTAAGATGTTCATGTGAAGACAAGTGAAACAATTACTTAAAAATCAAACACAAGTCTTTAAAAAAATATGAAGTTCATCTGGAAGTTTTCACTTGAATTTATTTGCTTCACAAAGCATTTTAATTAAAAAATATGTGGATGACATTTATTAGTAATTTTTTTTACTAAGCATTGTTTGCATATGTAGTACATAATTTGTCTAAAAATTCCACACAAAAGCAAGCCCAAACTGAAACAGAAGCCGAATAACAGACTCTGCTCTCATGACTATTGTATTACATAAACAATTTGGACCATATATGGGCTTTCATTCAGGACTGGAACTTGTACTCCATATGTAAAGCATTTACTTCTAATCCAAAAGTTTGAAAAGAAAACAAACACATCCATAATAGAAATCAGAAGGAACAAATAGGGACACACATGCACACATTCAAGGAGAAAGTGTTAGGACAATAAAGAAGGGAAGAAACATGCAGTTATAGCCAGCTTTTCAGTTTGAGGTAGGGTACACAGAGTAGTGTAGTTACCAAACCTAACGTTCATTTGCTTTGTTAGTGCATTAACGTTATGTGTTTTTAATGATAAATTATCGTACCTTAGCTGATGCTCTCTCAGATTAGACAAGGCTTCCATTCCATGTAAATAGGAATATACAATCTCCAAATCCTAAAAACATAAGGAAAACATTGTTAGGATTCTCAATTTGGAACAAGCTGTTGAAATACTGGTTTTGCAAAGCATCCATTTACTCCTAATAGGGGCAGTGGGGCTATTTGAAATAACACATTTACAAAAGGTTAAAGGCAAGTTGCAGGAATACCTTTGATTATGCATTGGAAGCTGACATGAGGAAGAATGATGGTACATCCACATCGGGAAATACAAACACAGAAACTTTTCTGCTTTTGCTGTCATTACCTCCAGGAAACAAGCCTGGTCAAGAATTCCAGTGAGTTACTTTGCAACTACCACTGTCCTGCTTCCCAGTGCCAACGTACCCAAACCCCTTCATTTATTTCATAAAGCAAGCACATGGAAATTAGTCTTTTCATGTTCAGGGGAAAAGAAAAAAAAAGTACAAAACAGTCTAACAAAATACCCCATTGTACATTAATATTTACAAAATTGTATCCTTTTCAAATGGAAGGTAAACCACAAGCTTAAATGAGAAAAAAAGTTGGCATGAACAGAAAATTATTGGCACTAGATAATTAAAAAAAATCATAAATACAATCCTAGTTACATGGCCAAGTGTTACATTCAACCGTTGTGGACCTCCAATATCCAGCTCATAAA
This sequence comes from Burhinus bistriatus, assembly GCA_013397275.1. Taxonomy (NCBI): domain Eukaryota; kingdom Metazoa; phylum Chordata; class Aves; order Charadriiformes; family Burhinidae; genus Burhinus; species Burhinus bistriatus. The sequence continues at coordinate 182,829 of VYXH01000226.1, forward strand.
ACAACATTAATAAAGATATGAAAACAACATCCAAGGCTAAAACTTCCTAAGATGCAACTATGGAAACACTACTGTCAGTTTAGAGGCTTTGCTAACATTGTACTTAAAATCACGACAACATGTAAGAGAAAACTTCAGTGCAGCCCACAATTTCTAGGGTGATTTAACTTTGGCTGATGGATTTGATGCTGTTTCATCATCCATTTTTTTTAAACGTGTTACTTAAGAGAAAACATATTATCCATAATTCACTGAAAACCAGAGCAGTGGCTCGCAACCACTAGCAGAGGCTGACAAAGTTGAGAACAAACTAACACCAATACCACTCTCATAACTTACTGTAAGATGTTTTCGAGTAATGGAATATATCAAAGCTATAAATTTATGAAATATTTGGTCACTGAGAAATATTTGTGTATTTAAAATTGACGATGAAGTATAGAAATACTTCAGTTTTCAATACAATGAAAGAATGCTAGATGTAGTATTTGGGCAAAGATGTTAGGACTGAAGTCACACAGAGAACTTGAATCCAAGTAAGAAAAATAAAAATAAAATATAGTTAAATACTATAAGTGTAGAAACGTCACTGTACTTGTTTAAACTATGGTAAAGATCAGAAAAGATACCAGGAGTTACACTTAACGGTTAAGACGAAATATATGTCTTTCATTCAGTATCAAAAATGTCTTTTTCTCACACTGAAAAAAGCAAATATTCAGTTTGAAAAAGTGGAATAAATGCACAAGTCAAAATGCTGTGATTTCACTTCTGTTCTGCTCCTTCTGTTCCCTTACCCTCTGAGGCTTTGGTCCTCCTGTGAAGAGCAGAGGACACATCAAGGGCAAAAGTAATTATGCATGGTTTGGGATGGAGGGACCTTGCACATAGAAGGCTTTGAAGAGAAAATAGTAGTCTCTTGCCTTTATATTTTTTTTAGTATCCTAATACAAGTGTGTGAAAGGACGTGTCTGCCGCAGTCGGTGACCTGCTCACTCGCCAGACAGGCTGGGGGTGAGCAGAGCCTCCCGGGAGCCCTGTGCCAGCAGCAGCGTAAGACACAAGCCCGACAGTCCCCGTGGCACTGCTGCCGCTCATCTGGACATGCCAGACTCTCTGGCACAAGCCATAAGCCGCCATGGGAATCTGGGAGCGGACCACTGAGGATCAGATACCCATAGCAGTGGATTACGTGGAAAAGAGCCTGGCTAGAAGGTGCTACTGTAGTTCATTTTCAGCAAGGCCGTCTAACAACAAGCAGACACAGAAGAGAAGGAGAATAACTCTCTGCCACCAGCTTGCACTGTGGCTTCTCTCGAATGGCACAGATTTTATGTGCAGTGAAGGATTCACAGATGAATAAAGAACCATTAAGGGCGCTGGCTTACAGGGATCCACAGACCTAAAAGCGGCAGTGCGTGGTAAAAGGGATCCATGGACACTTGTTTTCCAAAACTGCTAGGTGACCCAAACCTAGTGACCAAGCCCTGCAGACGTACAAAGCAGTAAAGCACACAGGTTATGCTCACAGAAAAATGCAGATGAAGAGACTCAAAGCAGAGGGAATGTGTTTAATCTCTGAAGGGAGCCATTCTGACCAGTTTCACAAGCAACAGACAAGGTAAGTTTAGGGAACACTTTTTAAAAAATAAATATCCCCTCTTCAGAATAAAAGCGTACTTGTCAAATATTTACAAATGCAACATCCCATAGGTACCCACACCAGGAACTGCAAATGGTAGAGCTCCTTGCCTCTCAAATCTGCACCTGAAGACCTAAAAAAACAAAGTTGATGTGCACTGGCATTAAATGAGACAACTCTTTCCAAAAAGTGTGCTATAGCCGGTTCTTTAAGCTGTACCTTTCCAGAGTGTCTAGCAGGAAACTGCTCCCTCTAGCATCAAAAGCTTGGCATTGAAATTTAAGTAACTACCAGCATCATTCCTTTCTATTAAATACTCCATAATAGTGCAAGGTACAGAAAACTACAGTAGAGTCAAAAGAGCTGAATATATTTTCATATATTGTCAGTAGGTGCTGCACACTTCCAGTCAGTCTGCTGCATTAAAGTGTAGGAAAGCAATTTGGAAAATTTAAAAAAAAAGAAAAATCAGAATATCAAGTTATTGTCATTAGCTCAGCTCACTTTTCCATTTATCTCAGGAAAAACTTCTTTGCTTACTTAGCAAACATACTCATTATCAAACATAAATAGGTATTTCAACTTCTTAATTAAAAGTGAATTAAGGGAATGGAAGAGTCCTTCAGAAATATTTGTGCCAAGTGTTGTAAAATCCTGAACAGATTCCAAATGCTTGAAATGATGGTTTAATAAAAGCCATTTCACAAAAATAACACAGGTGCATAAACTTAGGCATGTAAGCTATGAAAAATTTTAATTTTTATATTCTAGACACTTGCCAAAAAGCTAAAATTTTAAAATTCTCAGCAAAAGATCTTCGTCTTTCAAGAAGGACATAGCCTGCCTACATGATTTATGCTGGCTACTTGAGCAAAACTTTAAAGCAGCAGCTAAATTCAGCCCCCCTGTGACTTACATAAACATTTCTGCTAGCTCGCAGCCTCCCTGAAAGCTGCCTCTAACGAACCCACGGAATACACAGAAGCACGCAGGTGACAGCAGCACTCTGATGCTTTTTTGACTGTTGTTTTTACACTACGTACACTCAAATTACCACAAGGTGGCAGACTGAGCCATCAAAACTTCAGAGACAGTCATTCTTTACACAGTTTCCCCCTTCATTTTTAAAAATTATAACTTTCTAACAGTTTATAAAAGTCAAGAGGAGCAAAGCTAACCATCACCGCTACAACTGGTTAATTATTCTGCTATAGGGAGGACTATTTATAGAAAAGCATGGGGGAACCACCAACTTTCTGCCTTCTAGTCTTATCCAGCCAGCAGAACTGAAAAAAAGTAGCAAAAGTAATGCAAAGACTCAACTGATCTTGCTACAAGAATCAAGTTCTATACAAATATTGTGGTAACAGCTTGAAAAAACATCTCAATGGAAAGTCTAAGACAAAAATTAAATGCAAAGCACAAATCAGCACAGTTTTTAAAGCATCTTTTTATTTAAAGGAAGGCTAGAAGACTGAAATCTAATCTACACTTAAATTTGTACTGCAGCCAAAGTCATATGGTTGTGTTGCTGTGTGTGGAGCAGCCTGAAATTTGTTTAATTCAGTGTCATTTCTTCATTTGTTTGTTTCCGCAGTGTCAGCTGGCTCAGTTTAAAGTTCTGACTGTACTTTGAAACAAAACAAGGAGACTCAAGTTTTAACATCGCTCCACTTCAATCAGATCTCTAGAATCACACACTGGTCTGCAACCTTACCTCTGCTCTCCATTCCAGCAAAAATCTGCAGAGAGATGTTTATGCCCAGACATTTCTATCCATTCCATGTGTGCTTCAAACATATTTGGCAATGCCAGTTACACAAAGCAGGCAAACCCAAACCAGAATGTTGGCCCCAAATTCATCCTAGCTTAATGAAGAAATTTTTACTTTGGTAAAGTGACAGACATGAAAATTCGCTACCTTGGACTGGAAAAGTTAAAACTCTCTAAAAATCCTAGCCTTACACTGGTTTCAGTCCCAGTTTGCATTAAGGTGTGAAACTACAGGCCCAACTCAGCTATTCATCCTTGCAACAGTTAAAAAGCAAAATGCTGAGCTGAGAAATTCATTGCTCTCTTAGTGAGAAATTCATTTCTGTGAAGTGGCAAACAAGCAGAGAGAAGCTTTCATCTTATAATAGTTTGGTTTATTTTAACTCAAAAGGTAGAAATGAAATACAAGCTAATTCCTTAATTTGCAATTTCAAAGCACCTGATATTCACCTTCGGCTGAAAGAGATCTGTCTGCTGAGCGTACAACAGGTTTTGAAAGGCTGATCTTTGTTGAAATAATGCATCTTCAGCTCACATTCAGCCAACCACCAGTACACCCAGCCGGGAGGGGAGGGGGGCGGTGGGTGGGCGCACCCGCTCCCCATCACGCCCCACAGCTCCAGACCTCACCCCAAGCCCAGGTTTCACTGTTGTGAAAACGGGAGGTCCCACCCGGTCCCCTCCCTGCTGCGTTCCTGCCACCTCCCTGGCCCCAGGACCAGCAGTCGCTCGCAGGGACCGAACGTCAAGCCTCCCTCTTGGCAGCATGAGACCCACGAGGTCCAGTGTTGGGGTCACGGTAGGCAGAAGGTGGGACCTCGAAGTCTTCAGTGGGTTTAAACAGACCATGAAACCGCTGGCAGGAAGGGAGGCATCTCTCGTTTCTATATGGCTGACTAAACAGTTATTTTAGCTCAAAGTGGAACCTCCCTTTTCTCTTCAAGTATTTTAATGCTTCCNTGAAGCCACAACCCAAAGCCAGGTTGCTGAAGTCCTGCCTCTCTTTCCTTATAGCTGCAGGATCCTGCCTTTTTCCCTTTTGTTCTCGCACTCAGCACCTGCAGTCATTTGACTCAGCCGTTCACGTAGCTATACCAAGCACTTATATTTTCTCTTTTTCCTCTAGCATTGATTTAGCACCTGGCTGCCTGTACTGGCTCACCGAGGCCAAAGCAGTGCCAGCATCACCAAAAGAAACAGACCGGACTACAGCAACATCAATCCCATCTGGCTTAAACAGAAATTTCCATGTCCACAGAAGAGACATTTCTGCTCTCGAGCAGGTTTGTTCCCATCTGGTTGACGCTAACATGCCAGCCTCTCACCAACAGCAGCTCAGGAGACGATACGAGTTACTGTCCTCAGAGGCAGCAACCTCTGAAGGAAAGGCAGGGCAGGGGCGAGGGGGGAAAAGCTATGTCAGTTATCGCAGCCAAACCTATCTCCAAAGCAAGACCTTACCCTAAGGGTCACCTCACATCTTGCAAATATTAAGCTGCCAAAAGACAGCAGCAAAACCACGAAAACCAACTTACAACGTGACAAAAAAAAATCCGGTGTCACTGATACCAAAATCCCTGCCATGCACACATGAAGATAAAGTATTCGTCTACATGTCCAGCTTCCCAGCAGTGGAAAAAAAACCCGAACACACTCAACAGCTGCTGTGCAGCAACACGCCCAGGTATGTATGCACTTATCAATGAGCCATACCAAGGCTAATTTCTTGAAGAGATTAAAATGAAGTATTTGTCATGTACTACAAATTTTTTACATTCTTTTTCTTACATCAGGAGCTTCATATTCCAGGGGGAGGGAGGGGGATCCACACGGGAAGCCTGCCACAGTGAACCTATTACACTACAGTTTAAGATAAAATATTCTTTTTAACTTCACTGTAAGCTACCACGGCATTTTTCTGTAAGCCATCCTTACTAGTGTACATCGAGATCTGTGGCTTAAAAAAAAAACCTAAAGCCAAAGTTATAGGAAACAATTTACTGACTTGATGCTGAATTGGCAGCTACACAGATATAAATGAAATATTTAAGTGAAATTATGTAAGTCAAATGGCCCAAATTGGTACTTTTGTGAATGAAATCCCATGGGTCATATTTTAAGGATGAATATAGATTATTTACTTTTGTAAATTTACCCGAAACAACTATTTCCAACTGTCAGCCTATTTTAACCTATACAAAAAATTGTAAGCTATCAAAGACTAATAAAAATTCATTCCTGAACATAGACTAAAACTGCTAATTCTCAAGACATTCAATTTCTAAGGGTGCAAAGCTTGGTCTATCAGTTTTGCATAATGATCAATTAGCATTTCCTCTAGCCAAACTTGATTATAATACTGAAGTCTGATTCTTCACACAGAAAACCTACAGAATCAGGTGACACTACCCTTTCCAACGATCTCACAGCAGGGTTGAAGAAGTTCCTATCCTGTTCATCACCCACATTTAGGACAGTTTCAGATCCCATTTGCCCTTGTCTACTCCTGTGGGACTCCCGTTTTCCCACCAAGATCAAGCCAGGCATATCCAGCCACCATCCAGCCCAAAACAGGCCTCCCCTTCCCAAGGAGCAGCACCATCAGCTCACAGACAAGCTGCAAGCCTGGAAACTCAACACTGATGGCACAGATCCAAGAGGACTCAGCTCAGCAGAGTTGCTCTGATAAGGACCATCCATCACACTACATTGCCATTATCATTTCTTCCTTTTCTTTTGCTTGGCACAGGAAAAATGTAAAAAGCGGAGGGGTGGGAAGCAAGAACAAGTAGCACTGAAGACAGGTGTGGAGCAAAGCCAGGTGCATGGGTATGAAGACAACCGACTGTAATGGAGAAGCTTTGCTGTCCCCAGTTTGCCACCCACCAGGCTAGTCTACCTTTCCATAAACTGCCTGTTCCAGGCAATAGCTTGGCTTACCTCAAAATCACAGCTCTTCAAGACAATGCTGAGACAATTTGAAACGGAGGAGTTTCTAAAAACAAATACCTTCTTACTTAAAACAGGTGACTGGGATTAAAAAGCAACTTTTGAACTTAAAGGTCTACTAGAGCCAAATAAGTTACCTGAACTTCAGCCAGATGTGCTAGTAGCCACTAACTAAAGTTCTGAAAAATTTTATCATCTTAAACCAGTACGAATTTGCCTCAGGAGATCTATGACAAAACATGACTCCACAGCAAGCAGGCATGAGTAAACTTGGGAATCGGCCTCCATTAGAAGGGCAGTTTACAAGGCCATCAAGCCAACTCAAGTCTTCTCTTTCTCTGCTTCAGCTCACCAGTGGGAAAGAAATATGGAAATTGTATTGATCTTGTTAAGATTTGTTGACACACACAAAAAATCATTATTTTTAGCTCCACCGTGAGGAGGGCAGGGACATTTGTTCTGGGTTACTGGTGGAATTTTTAAACTGGATTAGAAACAGGAGGAACAAGCAATTTTAATCTGGAACTGAAGTACCCGCAGATGAAGCTAATCAGGAACAACTCCAAACCCTCATAAAGTAAAAGGAGAAATCCCATTTTTCTGGTTTGTCTTAACTGGGAGTTGTCCCAGCAGAGAATAAAAATAGGCTTATCCAAAGCCTGCAACTGCATTACTGCCTCTGAAAGTCAGAGTCTGGAGAAACACCATAGGATCACAGTAAAATAGTTGTGGAAAAACAAGATGTTTCAATGGGATACTTAAATTAGCCTTCCTGTCTTTCAAATATATTTTGTTTGTTTTGTGAATTATTTTCTTTTAAAAAGAGCTTCCCTCAAAAAACAATTTCATTACATGTTCATTTTTGCATTTTCGGGGTTTTTCTTGTAATGGGAAGTGGGTTAAAAACCTCTACTTCCACACAATGCCTCACAGATTTACATATAATAATACAAACAGGTTTTGGTTTTCAATCCTGCCAGCAGAACCTGCTTAAATGTATAAAAATGAGTTGGAAGGTTCAACGATCCACCCACACTAACAGACTTTTAACACCAGCTCAAGATTAGTACAATTGATTCAACATATCCTGCTGGTCATAAAGCTTTTAGCGGAATAAAGTAAAGAAATTAAGACATTCATGATTATAATCATCCTATAAAATGGGGATAAATGCAGAAAGGGTAGATGGGAAATTAAAGCCTGCCATCTCGTAGAAGTCAGTGAACAAAGTAATGAGCATAGGAAATTACAGGGTAGGGCTATGCATTTCTTTTCTGCTTTCCAGACTCTCAGAAGTCAGACAATTAAATGCTTAACACAAAAGCCTAAGTTCTGTAGTCAAAAATCCAAATGTTGGTCACATGTCCAAATGCAAACAAAATGGTTTCCTACAAAAGACCTCTCCTACTGACTGCAGAGTCCATAATTATGAAAGGCACTTAAGTTTTTCACCATTAAGAATATATATATATAAAAAATTGCCTTTTCTCACCTTTTTAATATTTATAGCCAACAGTTGGAAGCTTGTATTAAATCTGTTCTATCCATTTTCACATTCATTGCACAAACATTCACATCCTTTGTTGCAGAGTTATGCCATTTCCTAGGGGTTTATCCTTTCCTTTTTTTTTTTTTTTGACAATGCTAAGGAGAGTCTCAAATTGTTTTGAGAGTTGTTTTTTTGTCCCATGTTTTTCATTAGCTATATGGAGTAAGACTCAATATCCTACTAAATGAAAAATCAATTTTGTGCTAACAAATATATCAGCTACTAAATACAGTGGGACTTAAACAACTACTTGTAGCAAAAGTGAGTTTTATATGTTTATCCAAATTCAGAGGACTATAATGATTGGCAGCTTTTAAATAACAGAATTTGTTTTAAAAAAAAATCAGGAACAAAGAACCAAAAGGGAAAATGAAGTGATACACAAGCGTCCTGGAGTAAACAGCTGAAAAGTAACTCCTAGCTGGCACCTAGTTGTAACAATAGAAGCATTTTAAAGGACCTCAGCCCAGAGAATGACATCAGGAAGAGCAACCAGGGTGGCCAGGAAAAGGAGACCCCATTACATCAGGTAGGGTTGCCTACTAAAAATAGGGTTAGCACAGTTAGCTGTGCTTAGAGGATTCTCCAAGAGCTGTCAGAGCAAGACTAAGATATGACAATTCTCAGATACTTTTGATAAAATTTTCCCTGTAGTGGGGAAGAGCAATCTATCTTCTGAAAAACCTTAATTTCTATAAAGCCTACGTGACAGTACTTCAACATCATAGCCAAGAGGTAATGACAGCTACACAGTACTCCTTCTTCAAATGCATCATTAAAAAGGTTGTGATCATTTAAAAAATCCCAACGATGTACGTTTTGTAGTATACTGGTCTGCGTAGCATACCAGATTTGTTAAAGGGGGCAAGCATTCCAAATCAAGAGCAAGTAAGTCATAGTGACGTTCAAGAGTTGTCATTTGTCAACTGATCTGCGGTAACTGCACATGTGAACATTTTAAGCTTTCCATTGCAAACAAGCTTTGTGAATTTAGTAACAGGCTAAGGCAGCCATGATGTTTGGCTGATGAAGGGGTAACCCAGTAAGCCGCCTCTGCACAATCACTGGTGATCTTATGTCTGCATCTGAAGCTGTAATGGTCCCAACGGCTCATGTTTCATCTAACTTCTTGGGAATACCAGCATTTTACCTTGTTAACACAAGACCTCGGAATTGGTTTCCTTGTGCCATGGGGCTGGAGAAGCCCTGCAACGAGTCACCAGGTGGGTTTCAGCAGTGTCCTGAATGCTGAACACCATCACGCTCCACCCTCTGCTTGGTGCATTTCTCCCTTGCCAAGCAAAAAAACCCCAAACCAAGCCAGAAACACAAACCTCACATGCTGGTGGAGAAAAAGCAGTTCCCAAGAACAATTCAACCCCAACCCAGCCAAGCAACACGCTCATTTCCAGAATCACCCAGAGCATCAGGGCCTCCTCTACTTTGTAAACTGGGGTTTTCTAGAAGCCCCCAATGCTGGGGGAGACCCCGATCACCCTCCCCGGAGCTTACTTGTTGCAAACAGCCACCACCGACCCCGGGCTGAGCCGGTGAGGAGCTCTGCAGCTCGCTGGCTTATTACCATGACAACTCACATCCAGAAACAAAAGAACCAGCACGCGTTGGAAACTGCACTCTGCCAGAACTCGCAACAGAAATCTCTCAGTAGTACTATAATCAACAGAAAATACAGCCAGTTATTTTCTATGGCTGGCCTACAACCATTTCATATTGCTGGCTTACAACCAACCAAAGCAAAAGAAAACCCACAAAACAAACAAACAAAAGGTTTGCTTTTCCAACCACAGAAGCAACAGCAGGTATTAGCTGAAGTAAAACTGCACCATTCCTTTTTGCTTTGGACAGTTTTGCTTTTATTTACAAAAAAACATGTTGCTCCGTTTCTTTATATTTGTGAATCAAAAAAGCAGATACAATAAAAGCATGAGGAAGACACAGAAAATACTATACCACAGCTAATTTCAAAGGTTTATACACTAATATACATCTCTTACATTCATGTGTTTAAACAAAGCACTAAGATTCATTTAGACAGATACATTTTTTCTCACATTCATACAACTTCTCTTAGTTAAGCTTATACTGTAATCAAAAGCTTTATAATTTGATTTCATGTTTTAAAAAGAGATAGCAAAGAATCACCGTTTTGTTGGGTTTTGGGTTTCAGAGCATTTCTTCCAACAGAAATTAATCTTACTCAAAGCATCAATGGTAAGTCGCATGAAAATTATTCCTAGACTATCAGGAAAATGATCATACTGGAGTACGTATTTGCATGCCAAATCAATCCTCACCCAAATATTCAGCTCAAAAGCTGCTAGTGGTCACATCCTCCCAGAGCTGGGATTACTCTACTTTGCAAATGAGGTGAACGTTGGGAAAAAATGCCGAAGTACTTTCCACAAAATATTGTCCAAGCCTAAATTTATTTGTTAGCTCAGGTATCACCTGAAACAGAGGATGCATTTAATAACGCCAAATTTTTATCTTCTGGGGGTTTTTTTTCCCCCCCTTCCCATAAGGAACAGCAGGATTCTGAAAGGGACCTGAGGTTCTTTTGTTTTGTTTTTAAGTATCACTTGAGGATGAATCAATTACCATATCTCAGATGAGCTTACTGGAGACACTGCTCTGATCCAACTTGAGCAGATTTTTGCACTCTTAGAAGCAACCATTTAAGAAATTTTCAAGTCAAATGGGAAAACACCTATAGAGGTCAAGCATCTGTAGGGTTATGGTGGTAGTGAAGCATGGCCCCTCTCAGGTCACTACCCTGCAACCTAAATGCAGCTCTGAGTACCACCATAAAACAAGATGGAGAAACCAAACTAACAGCTTTCCATTGCCAAATGGGCTGGACTTTCTCTCAGGCACTGGGAGAGCATCTCACACCTCCATGAGCCAAACCCCTTGCCAAAGCCAGGTCCTCTTTGACTCGGGCTAATGCTCTGACCCATTAATGGTCCAAGTCCAACAAGCAGAGGTCACGTGCATACCCACAGCCAGCCCACGTGAGGCTGCCCCAGCATGAAGGGAACATGGGACCACCCTGGCTTGGCACCAAAGCAGGTGGATGAGCTGGGTTCAGCCCATCTGCTCTGCCTCTGCCTATTAAGATGAAGTGACACCAAGCAACTTCAGCCAATGGAACGGACCACTGCCCTTACGGGCAAGGACTCCACTCTCTTGATTCAGTCTTACCCAGCACCGCACCCATGAGGGAAGAGTATCAGGAACAGTGCTGAAGCTTAAAGAATATGAGAGAAGTCAGATGGTGAAACTTCACTGGAATGCTCTGCCAGCCCCTAAAAAAATCCCTTCTGGAAGGAACAAGCCATTCAAACTGGTGTGGCTGTACTGTTAAACCATACTCTGAGGGAATCTGGAAACACCCTTCTCTTTAACATCCCCCATTAGCAGCTCTAGATGGCTCTTTCTCAGCATTTTGAAATCCCTTTCATCTCATCACACCTGCTGAAGGGATCTATCAGATCTAAATCTACTTCTATGCACCAGACATCACCAAGACCTAACACCTACATTCTTTGTCAGATCTCCAATTCTACGCCTTAAAACGCTGCATTTGTACCCAGGGTTACAGAGATGGTCATACCGACATGATTTTCACTCACTCAGTGATACACAGGAGATGCGGAAAAGGCTGGAAGTTGTGAGTAAAGCTGATGTTACTGCTTACTCCGTTCCCCGACTCAGCTGGTTCTGTATTTTTTGGTCAATAACTTTACCAACAACTGCAAAGACGCAGAGATAGCGCCCACTATTTCTTTGTGACCAAGGGCTTCACAGCTAAGAAAAGGCAACCCAATTGCAGCGACTACTTACACCTGGTCTACAAATTGCCTACTGGAGTTTTAATTCCTGATAATTGCTAATGAGATGTTTGGCTGTCACATCACAACTAATTTTTTTTATTTATTTACTGAAGTTCATTTGTTATACTAGTTTCTCCCCCACACCAGCCCCAACAGATATTTACAAGTCGGTGGGTGGAGCAGCGGCCAAAGGACCAACAGCAGGTGTTGCGGGATGGAGAAACCAAACACACCAACACATGAAAAGCCTGCCCACAGGACAGCAGCAGGCAATTTCTCAGAATCTTAATCCAACCCATATTAAAGGGAAACAGGTTTTTCAACCTCCGTAGTCTTTCCAGAGCGGTACCATAAGTCACACGCTTTGCTTAGTGTAAGTTAAAAAAGGGTTAGATACAGAACACTGAATTCCTCGTGCATAATAAAATGCATACCCTTGGTTTCATAACAGAATATTTTGGCCCAGATCTTAAGCATCGTTATTTACAAACTTTTAAACCACATCTTGTTATGGAACAGCTTACCGGTTGTTTTGCAAACCAAGATACTGCTTATCAACTGATAAGCAAGCGACATTTGTTCTTAAACACTGAATGCATACCTTCACAGCAGCTTAAAATCATGTGTTTGAACTCCAAAACTGGACATTAAAAGTACACACATTCCTCGACAGAGATTACTGCTTATCTCCTGAATTTACAGCTGAGTCTGACGACTCAATAGAAGCAACCCCAAGCAGAGTTCAGCTAAAGCAGGGCAGTGAAAGGTGGCGCCCCTCCCCAAAGCACTCCGATGGACAATAGGTGTGAGATGGGAGAGATCCCATCACTGCCCCACAGAAGCCCTTGCAATGCTATTAGAAACCCAGCTCTCAACAGCTTTGAGCACCACATCAGTATCGTCAGTGTACTAAGAAGTATGTCCAACATTAATTACCTGCTTGCACAGCCCTAGAATGTCCTAAAACATGAGAGAGACACAAACACCTTTCCACTCCTTTTCCTGAGTCTGGCCCAAGAACATAGGCATGACAAACGTGATTTCAAACAGCAGCAAACATTTCCTGAAGATACAGTGGCCTGGGATGATGCCGGATGACAAGAAATGGGGGACCCACGCAGAAGCACTGCTCTCTCTTTCTCCAGGAGCCAGGTGGCAGCCAGGAGGCTTATTCCAGGAGAACCGGGGTGGGACTTGTGGCTGCACTGTGCTCAGCAGCACTCCTGAGCTTTGGGCACAGAGGAAGAGGGATGATTAGTGACAGTGTGACTAAAAGCAGAAAACTCCTACAAAGGCTGGGCACAGTGACTGAGGTAAATCGGCTCGCAGGCTGCAGAGGACTGGGAGGGCAAGGCACAAGGACACCACACCTGTGGTGTTCGGCACAAGGAACCGAGATCCAGGCAGCCCTGTTATTAGCTTTGGCCTCCACCGGCCTTCTGCTGGTACCAGTAGAGCTAATTACTGTTTCTGATCTCTGCTTCCCAGCCCCACTGGGAAGGGCTCATTAAGTCAGGAGCCTGGCAATACCCACAACAGTCTCCATACATTTAGACAGCGCTGCTCTGCTGGTGAAATAAGCCACAGAAACCCTGGAGAGCAAGGTGCGCAAGGCAGATCCACAGGGAATCAGCTCAGGAGCAACAGAGCTGGATCGAAACTGGCTCTGTGGAAACCCAAGGTGTCTCTGCATCCTGCTCACTGCCCCCAGGTCTAGAAACATAGCTCAGGAGTGACTCACACCATTCTGGCATGTCACAAGCTTTCCTCAGAGCGTGCCTGCTGCCTCCACGCAGTGCTGTGTCTCAACTAAAGCATCCAGCGGGACCTGACCTCTCTTTGAAAGATCATCGCAGCACGTGTAATCCAGATAACAACTGACAGGGAAGCCTGTAAGGGTTGAGACTTTCTCCTTTTAAAACAACAACCTCAGTTACATTTAACACAGATCATGATTATTATTTTTAGTGTCCAACGTATCAAAGGGTGGCTCATCTGCCGGATTTGATCTATGTAATCTGCAAATGGTTAGTAGCCTCAGGCAAACTGTCTAGTTCAAGAAACAGTAGTCAGACTAAACTCTTCATCTGCAATGGGTGATACAACTACAGTGGTTTCGGGTTATAAAGTCATTGTTTCTACATACAAGACCCATGCACTTCTGCCAAATGAAGCTCCTAACTTGTCACGTTAGCTGCTCTGCCTTCCTGTCCTCACCAGCATTTTTAACCCATTTCACCAGTTCCACTTTCATAAAGATCTGAGGTTTTTTGCTCCATTGTGAACCTAGCAATCGCTGTAGACTGGCAAGTATGTCTACCATTTGCTTCTTCCTCATCCATAATTCAAACAAATGAGTTCGTTACATTTCTGCTACATTCCCTTCTATATTTTCACTAATACTAGCACTGAGCCACAACAGGCAGACACATGGTTGATGGCCAGCATAAAAATGAATTAGAGACCTCAAAGCAGCTACTACAGGGCAAACAGCCCTAAAAAACTACCAGGGGAGGAAAGAAATTGTCACCTCTCTTGGCCGTCTGCAATACTAGAAAAAGACTGAATGAATGCAGCAGTGGCTCCAAGGCCCCACGCGTTTTTATGGCCAGCCAAATCCTGCAAAATCTGGTAAGAGTTCTACATAGGTTCCAGCTGTACTTTTAACTAAAGCTTTTTGGCACTTGTACCTTCATACGTGAAGGAGCCAGGAGCTCCAGAACAAGTGCATCAGCTGTATGTGTCCATGAAAATAATCAGCAATGAAATAATTTTCTTGAAAGTTTTGTACATATGTTATGGCTGTTCTCAAATAGGGGATCCCATGGCTTCCTTCCCTTCCTTCCTTTGAGCCCGGAACACTAAGACTGCACTGCTTTTCCTTGATACTCATTCTTCCACAACTGAACTGACTAGAAACAGAGCAAGATTTGGCTGTGGATTGCTGTCACAAGCAACAGATTTAAGCTATCTGCAGTTCACATAACACCTTCACTCCAGTTCGGCCAAATCCTAATTGCTCACTTCCATTTAGTACATACAGTGGCCCAAAACTTGCCTTGAAAAAGCACGCAGTTTGGGGAAACCTGCACTCACTAGTGTCCTTGGCTCCCCCAGCTAAATTGAAATTCTGCCCCAGAGAATTGGGAAGGCCTTTTTGCAGAGATTGCTTTAGGATCGCAAGCTATGTACTGACACAGCACATGTACTATGTGCTCTCTTCTGCCAGCTCTGCTCAGTTGGGTACTGTATAGATGAAAGACCACGCTGACAGATAGAGACAGTTGCTCCTCAAGTTTCCACAGCAAGTTTTGCCAGAGGGGATTCTCCAGTGTTACAGTCATGATGTAGCTGGCTCTGTACAGTTGTCTCACCCAGAGGTCAGTTCTGCACCTTTTTTGCCATTGACTTGTGCTTTTTTTTTTTTTTGGAAGACTCATTAATTAATTTAAAAGTCAAGAACAGCAAATGTCTTTTGTGATTTTGTTTGTTGTTCTTTTTAAAGCATTGAAATAGTACATTTTCATTTTAGTATACCAAGAAATATCAAGTCACAGATTTCTACCCAAATAACCTGAAATTACAGAGCAGTTTCCTTCCAAGGATAGCTTGATTTTCTTTCCAACAGCACATGAAAAAAGTCTGAACTCAGGACTGACTGCAAGAACACATACTCTCTGAAATTATTAACTTGCCCTGTGAACTTAGAGAAGGTACAAGCTGAGTAAGAAGTAAGAGGTTGGCTATTAGAGGTTAGCTATTTACTAGGTTAAGGTTACAGTCACACACAGTGTGCTTAGGGGACAGTTGGCCATGGAAGTACGTGCAAAGACTATTTGCCCTTCAGTGAAGCAGCTGATAAGTCCAGGTAGTTCAGGGTCAACAACATATCCATAACTATATCCTGGGGATGGTGGGGGTGTCGGGCAGGTGGCTCCTTTGGCATTTGGGGGAATGGTCACAGCAGTGAGGATGTGGGGAGATCACAGGACAGCACTATGCTCAGATTACTGTAAGAAAGTCTACAGGTCAACTCTGTACTGTGCTATGTAATAGAGCTTTCTGGAGTTACTTGAAAAAATATTAAGTGCTTTGGGAATTAATTACACCATTTTTATAGTTTAAGCAGTGGAATACAGGATTTTTTGAGCAGCAATGTTGTATAATAAATCCTTAGGTACTTTTCCTTGTTAGGCTTTGGCAAATAGCTGAGCACCTTGTGGCATCAGTATGGTCTCACCTGGTAACTATGGGAGTTTACATAAGGCCAGCCGGTCTTATTTTTGCTGTGAGTGATTTCGAATTCCCGAGGGACGGGGGAAGGGGAACAAATACTGTATTCAACACTGATCCAGAGACGTACCTGAAGAAGAAAGCACAAGTCCCAGTAATAAACTGATTGAGTTGCAGCGGGCCTCATTTCACAGAGACTTTTCAAAAGTTACTTATAATTCTCTTTTTCATTCAATTAAACCTAGGAAGTCTTAAAAAAATTAAATAATCATTTTACAGAAGTAATTTGAGTGGAATTATAAAGGTTTATCAGCAATGAAAACTTGGTTTTAAGCTTGATTTTATACCCTGGCAGAAAAAAACCCTCACTACTATGCTAACAAGCTTTACAGGAACTGATTAAACTTGCAAACCTGATCTAAAAAAGCTGAAAGATAATTCAGAGAAGAGAGAGAGTAACAGCTAAGGTTGACACAAAAGCCTAGTTTTTCAAAGGTACATATCAAACAAGTGAATCAAGGACCCCATCTTTTATTTCAATACATTCATTCTTTTGATTGAAGAAAGAAGGCTTTTGTACACAACCTGTACATGTCTCAATTTTCATCACTTATGAGCCTACTAGCTAGTTTTAAATCTATTTGACAGCATGGAAGATTTACAACAGAACGGGAAGAAATCAAGAAATGCAAAGAAACTGTAAGCAAGGAGCTAAAGGGCTGGGAAGCACACAGAAGGCACAAGTTGGGAACACCAAACACTTGAAAATACAAATATTTACACACATTCTTTATGCTCACAGAATAACTTCTTTTTAAAAATTAAAAAACCTGTCAAGTAGTTCATACCAACACAAGTGACCTGAAACAGAAGTTCAGCTTTTCCAGGCTTTCTAAATTAAAGTTAATATTTAATACCAAGTTGCCCTTAGTACAGTTACTAAAAGCAAGTTATATGTTAGCAAATCAGAGCACCCTACTTGCTTTCAAGTCATAAATATACTTTTACATCACCTCCAAATAGAAGATGACTTCAAGAAAAACAGAGCTTTTTTAGTTTTTAAGTAAACACAGCTTACCCAAATTCTCAGATCATGTAAAAAATAATGCTTAGATCTCTGATGGGTAACATTTTGCCCGACAAACAAGGTAAGGACTAGCCTAAGCTTTCACTCTTGGCTCACATGGTGAGCTGGCAGAGGGCTTGGGCAGGGGGGAGCTGGAGAAGCATGAGCATTTGGCAATGGAAGACCAAGAAGTCAATATCTGGCTGTCTGACAAAACAATTTTCTGGCTGTAATCTCATTCTCTTAAGCAAATTAAAACAACAAAAAAATGCTCTCGTTGCCCTTCTGGTTAATGGCATTTCATTCACTTGAACAGCCTGCTGTTTGAGTGCTTAATACAACTATTACCAAGAATAAGTTTTATTTCTGACCTCAAGCCAGCAGAGGAAAGTCTCAGAGGCCTGGAATGCATTCACAACACTGAGATGGCTCACATGTGTCCAGATTAACTCCTGGAGTGTGTTTTGTTGGCGAGTGCATGCTTTACTAAAAACAACATATACCACATATGGAAAAAGGTTTATGGGTTGACAATTTATCCAAAGAACAAAAAAATCCTGACCAAGCAGCGTCATGTAAAACAAACAAAGGCTTCCTGTATTCGCTATTCACTTGATACTAAATAGCATCCTAAAATAGTTTGAAGCAACAGTAAGATTTTGAAAATTAAGGAATTGAAAGAAGTATGCTGAAACAGACTTGCAAAAAACATACACTCGATAGCTTGCATTTCTTCACAAGGAATATTCCACTGCCTCTTGGTACCTAGCTCTGGCATCAACATTTTTATTCAGAATGTCATATTAAAGAAAGGCATGAAGAGGCAAACCAAACAAGCCCTTTCAATAAGTACAAATTTTTTCAGCAAGAAGTGATACCATGTGATTGTCCAAAGTCCTGGACACCATTAAAGATGAACTGTGTTACTGTAGAAATAATTTTGACGTTATTAAAATACTCGATTTAGCCTCTCAGTAGTTCACAGTTTACAAGCACCCATAGAGCAGTATCAAAAGATGCAATAAAACGCCTGCACTTTTTAAAGAAGTCTGGTTTTGTCTTTTTAATGTTTCCTACATGAACATATCAAGCCCAAATCCCAAAGTGACTATATTTTTAGAAGGTTCTGTTTCCGGTCAGTGTCTTACAAAAACTACTTAAATATTTACAGGCTTTTTACACAACATGGAAAGCAAAAGTAACGAAATAATCTCTTACTGCTAATACATCTGGTTGTCTCCACTGTTTCCTACTTCACCATTAGAATCCCAGGAAAACACAGTAACNGCCTAAAACTCTAATTGTAAAAACATTATCTATTCAGTCTATTCCACAATTCAGATATGGGATTCTCTCCCAAAAACTATTATAACCACTTTATAGGGACAGAAAACCAAACAGTGTCAGACCTAGAACACAAACTTTTTACTAAGCTTAAAAAAAAAAAAAAAGCTGATCCGCTTAAGCGAGCTGAACAGAAATAAGGCTCTGAGGTACCCAGACTTCATGGCCACCTGCAAGCATCACGGCTCAGGCTTCCAAAGCCCAGTTCCACAGAAGATGGTACAGTGAAATTCAATAACCCAGAACCTGGAAACAAGACAATTCAAACTACAAGTTTCAGGGGCTATTGGAGTCTTTGTTGGGTTTTTTATGTAGGTTGGTAAAAAACAAACATTCAGTCAGCTTACCCAAAGGATTCAGCAAATCTCACCTCTTACANTGTGTTTTGTTGGCGAGTGCATGCTTTACTAAAAACAACATATACCACATATGGAAAAAGGTTTATGGGTTGACAATTTATCCAAAGAACAAAAAAATCCTGACCAAGCAGCGTCATGTAAAACAAACAAAGGCTTCCTGTATTCGCTATTCACTTGATACTAAATAGCATCCTAAAATAGTTTGAAGCAACAGTAAGATTTTGAAAATTAAGGAATTGAAAGAAGTATGCTGAAACAGACTTGCAAAAAACATACACTCGATAGCTTGCATTTCTTCACAAGGAATATTCCACTGCCTCTTGGTACCTAGCTCTGGCATCAACATTTTTATTCAGAATGTCATATTAAAGAAAGGCATGAAGAGGCAAACCAAACAAGCCCTTTCAATAAGTACAAATTTTTTCAGCAAGAAGTGATACCATGTGATTGTCCAAAGTCCTGGACACCATTAAAGATGAACTGTGTTACTGTAGAAATAATTTTGACGTTATTAAAATACTCGATTTAGCCTCTCAGTAGTTCACAGTTTACAAGCACCCATAGAGCAGTATCAAAAGATGCAATAAAACGCCTGCACTTTTTAAAGAAGTCTGGTTTTGTCTTTTTAATGTTTCCTACATGAACATATCAAGCCCAAATCCCAAAGTGACTATATTTTTAGAAGGTTCTGTTTCCGGTCAGTGTCTTACAAAAACTACTTAAATATTTACAGGCTTTTTACACAACATGGAAAGCAAAAGTAACGAAATAATCTCTTACTGCTAATACATCTGGTTGTCTCCACTGTTTCCTACTTCACCATTAGAATCCCAGGAAAACACAGTAACTGTTTTGAGACCAAGCACAAAGACGTCCTAATTATCAGAAATCCCTCAACAAACCCAAGCAGCAGAGCAAGATTAATACAGTCACAAGACCCAGAGATTAATCTATTTACCAAAGAATCTGTGCAACAAAGCAGTCTAATACTAAAAAGATTACTGAAGCTAGATTTTCAACAAGATAAGAAGGGTCAAGAGACCTAAACAGTGCAAAACATCTCCCTAATAACAGCTTCTTCTAAAAATAAAAATACGTTCCAGAGGAAAAAGATATTACCTTGCTGACTTTTAACAAAAAAGTCCCATTTAAAAAACAAAACCCTCTAAATGGGTTAAATCAAGTGCCAAAATAACTAAACACATTACAACATAAGCCAAGTAATAAGCTGACCAGTAAAATAAGTCCTTTGTTCTTAATTACCTTTAAAGTTCAAGAATGGATGCCAAAAAAAAAAATCCTCACCTGACTCACACACCCCCTCTGCTCTCCACCCCTACCCCCCCNAAAAAAAAAAAAGCTGATCCGCTTAAGCGAGCTGAACAGAAATAAGGCTCTGAGGTACCCAGACTTCATGGCCACCTGCAAGCATCACGGCTCAGGCTTCCAAAGCCCAGTTCCACAGAAGATGGTACAGTGAAATTCAATAACCCAGAACCTGGAAACAAGACAATTCAAACTACAAGTTTCAGGGGCTATTGGAGTCTTTGTTGGGTTTTTTATGTAGGTTGGTAAAAAACAAACATTCAGTCAGCTTACCCAAAGGATTCAGCAAATCTCACCTCTTACACCAGGACCAGACAGGTTTCAAAAGGCGCATTAACTGTAAGTTACAGATATGCTACAGAAGATGCCCAGAGGAGTTCCTGTATGTCAACTGATCTGAACACATACTTGATTTAGTCTGAAACTTCCAGGGTATGTTCTTAATAAAAATAATATTTCACATGAAAGACCTAGCCAGCCTAGTGCTGTTGTCACTTGAGTTTGCACTGAAAAAAATGCTCACTCTTAATGCCCCTATCATCCAATATTTTCCATTTAGCTTTTTTTTAAAAAAATTTATTTTATTCACACAACATGAACTAGACGGCAAACACCTTACAGCTCCTAAGCACACGAGGGGAGTGCACACCAGGCTGAGCTGTATTCCCCACTTCACAGACTGCAGTCTTTAAACCGACACCTGACCGAAACAGGACAGGGAAAGAGGTCCTGGCTGCTCATCTACAGACTGTCAGGGACCCGTAATGAAGCTCAAGACACCCTCCTAAGCCTGGGAGAACACTCCCACGAAGACAGAAGTCCTTCCTTCTATCTAGGGCATCCAACAGAGGGGAAAAATGAGGATGACAACAGAGGGATTAACAACCTATTACAACTCCCAAATTCCATGCTCCAGTTTCAGAGGCCAGCCAGCTGGTCACAGATCCCAGAGGAGCATTTCCTAGCTGAAGACAACTGTACCACCAGACAGTGCTGCCCACTCCCCGCTGCGCCCTCAGCAATCCCCTGCCCCACTGACCTGGTGAGGACGGCACAGAAGTATCTGCTGATAAACCACACTGCGCCCCGACCGGGGCACCCCAGGCAGATAACCCACCTGGGGGGAGCCAACAAGTAAAAAGCATTCAGTGGTGGAAAAGCAGTGTAACAGGGCAGGGACTTTTCCCCACGTACTGAACTTATTTAATGTTCAGCCCTCAGTCGTCAGAAATTGCAGGCCTGTAGAAATAGATGTTTTTAATGTAGCCAAACGTTAAGACTGATATCAGAATCCACAAGTAAACTCAAGGCTATACTATAGCTTAAATTGTCAGCACTGGTAGCTTCTACATTTACACCACACCTAACTCAAGTTTAAGAGCACGTCGTACCAGCCACATCCTCCCTTCCTTTCTGTGTTAAATAATCATCTTTAATAATGCTTTTATAGTAGGCCTTGGTTTTCCCACAGTCGCATAAACCTGGTGACTTGAAAACAATAGGGCTTCTTGCATGCAAAGACAGAGGATGCAGCTGCTTCCACCTCTAAATAAGATGTTGTTGTATCAGATGTGACTGCTATTGTTTCAGCAGTCCATCGGCTACATGAGAAGATTAGAAGTAAGGGTCAAGGTGTATTTCCCCCTGCCCCCTTTCTTTGAATTGAGAGGATCCCCATCTTAAAAAAAAAAAAAAAAGGAGAGACCAAAAAGGTGAAATACAAGAGTTTATGCAAGTCACCTCCCATACACTCTAGCTTCTTGACGTAAGACTAATCTGAACAGTAATGACAGAAACCACTTGGTTTTTTATTTTATCATTCATTTTATCAGATTATGGAGCTGTCATATTCTGCACATGCAGCAATACTTTAAAACACCTGTGGGGAAAAAGTAAAACTGAGCTTTCATTAAGATTTTTGTAGCTGGAAGGTCTGTCAGTACATGTTTACCTGTATTTTAATCATACCTCAAATTTTCAAGGAGGACAAAGAAGAAACATAATATAAAAGCCTGTATTACCAGCCAACCAAGACAGGAGTACATTTTATTAGGAGCATGAGTTTAGAAAGCGTTTAACATATATCAGACTCCAAACCAATCTGTAGGTACTGAGTACTTTGAGCTTACCCCTGAGGGATCAAAAGAATAAGGGAGACACAAGCAGAGGACGATGAGGAAATCCAAGTGCCTTCAGCACCGGTTTGTGAAACTGCATCTGAAGGAGAAGGATGGATCCCAGTGCCATGAGCAGTAGGGGATCCACAAACAAAGAGGGGAAAAAGGAGGAAGCCACTACCTACCCTCATCAGATACTAAAACTTCACTGATCCATGTCAAAGATTTCCTCTCTGATGTACTTTTTTTCCCTGATGACACCAATTACATTAACTTATACCATCCACTAATCCAAATTAGCACTATTATCAGTTAAATTACATTAGAAATGCTCAGATATTTCATCAGCACCTTTAGTTCATAAAAGTGTAATTTAAGTTTTTCTTAAAATGTATTAAGACAACAGTACTGCACTGACTATGTAGTTGAGCCCACCGTTGGGATCTGGCTGCTCCATGTGATGCTCAGGAGCTGCTGGTGGCAGAGGACTGTTCTGCTTTGGTAGAAGAGCAACGCTTTCCTTTTCCAACGACTCGTAGACCCTGTGCCAAGGTATCTTCTAGCTCACTCTTCCCAGCAGCTCCTATCAGCCAGGCTACTACAGTGGGGGTGCGCCTCGAGCCCCAGCACTGGTACCCACAGAGAAACTGCACCCCGCACAAGAAAGTGGTTCCGTCTTTCAAGGTGCATCTACAACACAGTCAGCCAGGCAGGCAAATATATTCCAGCAGGCTCCAAGTTCAGGGACACTTGAGCTGAAAAAGACTGCACCTGTCCTATACAGCCTAAAATTAAGATATATATTATATATTTTTATATATGTATACCAAGAAGATAGATAGATAGATAGATAGATAGATAGATATTCCTGACAAGCTATATCCAATCTTTGATGGTTTGTCTGTACTGAGCTTCATACCACTGTGGTAAATTTAAAGTTAAGTTTTGGGTCATCAACATGGACTTGAAAGGTAGTCATGCCCTCGGAAAAAGGGAAAAACAAACAAAACCCCACACAACTAAATGGGGGTAGGGAGAAGAATTGTCAGAAGCACTTAAGAAGGAAACAAGTTGCAGTCAGAATGAAAACTGTATGCATTTCTCAGAGTGAAAAAGCACAACCCAACAGAAACTAGAATATGCTTTAAATTTAGTGGAGTTGTTATAAATAAAGGAAGAACAACTAAGAACACAACTCTGTTTTGCTTTTTAATCTCAAAAGTTTACATGTGTTATGTTGGAGGAAACTTTCTCTTTTGTGCTTGCTAGCAGGAAAACCCTGTTTTTACACTCAGTACTGCAACAAGCTTCCAGCATCAATTAGTGACTCTTCCTTTGTGTCCAGGAGAAGAATGTGACTTCCATCAAGAGTAACAAAAAGTGGAAGTCAGTATTCACCAAGTGTCTTATGCTATTCTTCAGGTAACTAACTTGCATGTTTTTATTAAAGAACAGCATTAGAGACTGTTTACAGCAAATTGTGCTGCCTCCATACAAATTCGTCCGCCTGACAAATGTTCCAATTAAGGAACAAGCCTAGATTAAAAATCAAACTCTGCACCAATTCACACAGCCCCAGACTACTGATGATCTAGTTCCCTCTTAGTCATGGCCAGAACCATTTGGAAATTATTTTTGTGTTGAATGACACAAGTCTACAAACATCTGGAACTATAATAAAAAAATCCCATCTGAAAACAGGCTGAGTCACTTATTAGCTGCTAAGAGGATATGCTACACACATGATGCAACATGTATTATCTAAGGTCTCAAACCGTTTTTCAGAAAGGACTCTATTTTTCCAACTCTTCTTAAAAAATAACATTCAAGTACCAATCAATTAAAGGATTTCAGTAACTTGAAATAGCTTCCAGATATATTAAAAAATAGCATACAGTAGCTACACAAGCTCATCAGATAGACAACTGTGTAGTCAAACACATTAACTTTTACAGCAATGTGTCATGAGTCTTGACATAACGAAGTTAATGTAATACTTGTCCGCCACTTTTTCTTGAAAAATTTATTGACTTATTTTTTTGGGGAAAAAAAAAAGCTAGACGAAGTTTCAAAACTGCATTCTTTTAAGTCTAATAATGTGGGGTAGGTTTTTTTCCCGATTGCCCATGGAACACATTTCACCAATTAAAAAAAGATGTCATAGTAAAAAAAGCACACTACAAAGGTTAGGACGCATCATACACCATACTATAACAAAGAGGTATTTTTCTAGTTTCAAGATCAAGCCGACGGAAGTTGTATCAGACCAAAGGAAAAACACATTATTTCTTTAGCATATGCTCAAAGCACAGTAATAGTATACTAGGTCTACTTAAACTGAATACCAGATAAGCTATAGCAGCACTCAATTTGTTATCTGTATTAGGTACCATACATAACATGACTGAGCTGACTATCTAAAAGCCTTTTTGTATGACTGATCCCTGTAACAAGGCCATGCACAACATTCTCATTAGAAAGAAATATTTCCAGCTGTCCAAATCGAAAGCTGCCAGGTGACTTCTGGACAGATTTTAATGTAGCTATTTCTTGTATCCCAGTACAAAGCAACTCTTCTTCCTCCACTTTTGATATTTTTTTTTCCTATTCCAACCAATACGTGCATAAAATAGGCAAAACCATATACCATATGCATTGAGGTTGTATTGCAGGTATGAGCTACTGACAGCAGAAAGCATCACCGTATTAACAAAAAAAGAGCCACTCAAAATAGAAAGAAGAATTTGAGCAGGTCAGCTGCAGCACAAAAACAAAGACACGAGGGTAAAAGGAAGCACCTTCCTTACTGCATAAGGAAATATCCCCTTCTTCCCAGCAAAACAAACTCTTTGGAAGAACAGCTATAGCAGTACAACTCATCTGAGCATTTCCGCCACAGCAAAGATATGATCAGGAAAGATCACGACCTGTACTGTTCTCCCTGCCTTTTATTTCCCAAAGGTATCACAGTACCAGCAAATTAAGGGAGCCACAGCTTTCCTTCCTTCTCTCCTCTGCACAACTCCCTATCCCCAAGCACTTGCCATACAAATTTGCTGGTTTATTTACAGCCAGCCCTTTACATTTATATTTTTATTGATTCTGCTTTTAACAAAAAAGTCACATACCACTTCATATTCTTTCAAACAGCACCAACATTTGCTGTTAAATTTACTTTGTAATTGCATCTGAGATTTGAATGCCGAAACAGTGCACCGAATACATAGATGATTACTAGCCCTACAACCTTTCACTGTATTTGTGGTGATTGAATAAGCATTGGCAATTTCTATACTTTTTTGCACAGTTATCATTTAATAATAGCTGCACATTCAAAAATTTTGGCCTATTAAGATGAAAAAGAAAACTTGTTATTCCAGAACAATAATTCCAGCAATAAAAATTGCTTCTTTCATTCTTTGTCTATGAAAACAACTTATTTTCTTTATTTTTGAGCAGGAGAAACACTGTCACCTGAACAGACTTTTGCAGATCTTCAAATTTTACTCTTCCCATTCATCTTCTGGAACACAGATTTGCAAGTGCAGAATGTCAGGATTTAATATTTGCTATTTTTTTTTTGCAGAAGCGCACTTTGGGGAAAGGTGGTTGGACAAAGGTGATCAACATCCTCCATAGAAAGGATATCAGCCTACTCAACTAATTCAAGGTGGAGTCGGGAACTCTAAGAATTACAGATGCATTACAGTCACCTTGTTAACTGAAATAAGGTTAATTACCTTTTTTCAACATGAAATGTTTGATTTTTTTTCAATTTCAAGAATAACCACGATTTTAACAAGCAACAATTTTAACAAGCAACTCACATATTGTTGTGATCTCTACCTACCCAGAAGTTGGACAATTACCAGAGGAACTAGAGGAAGTAAATCACAAATCATTTTACACAAAATTGAATATTTGTATGAACAAGTCTATGCTTTTCTCCTCCTATGGCATCATCAATATTTACCCTACAACATTTGTTATGTGAAAGTGGCAGCAATAATTTGCCTATAATATGTTCTAGAAAACAATAGTTTTGGGAAAAAAACCCACCAGTGATACAATCATATGCAGCTTGTTCAAAAACTTAATCTGCAATCAGCCAAGCCATACACAGATGCAGTCTGATCATTTACTTATCTCTCAGATGTGTTTGTTGGATACCAAGAACAAAATGAGAAACACTGCTTTTGCTCCCCTCTTTTGGCATACTTGCCTTACTTTCAGACCACACGTTCATTTGCAGATGTTTCGCTGCTCAGACATTACCAATGCAGTTTAAGAACTCGTTTTGCTCTTTATAGCAATGTCTTAAAACAATGACAACAAACCTGGGAAGGTATTTTTTTTAAACTAACCATCTTTACTACCTCATCACACTCCCAAGCACTCATCTCTTCTCCTTCCTTGGTACGTAGCAGCCTGCGTATATTCTCAACACGGTGTTACTTGCTCCCTAACAGCAGCCACAGTTGGACTCCAGGATGTGCAATGACAGAAAGTAGAATCATCATAAAACAAATAGAGCTGAAGCTTGCAAGGCAAATTAAACATCCAAAGCTTCTTCAAGCACCTTAGTAGGGAGCAAAGAAAGAAGAAACAGGGCTGTTCTGAAATGTGTAATGGGAAATTAGGTATCACCTTCTTAACAATTAACTGTATCTTTACAAATGGCCAAGAATAAAATATAACACTAGATGTAGGAGGCAAAACAAGAATCATTGGGGGGGGGACACAACAAAAAACAGAGGATATGGAAGTGTAAACTACTATACACAAAATGCAAGCAAAAGGCAAAAAGATTAGTGCACTAAATCAGAGGGTTGGATCACTTTCATCCCATAATACTCAAACACAACAGCTCACCCATGCTAGGATTTCCAGTGTATCTGTCAAGTGATGGGCACATACACACAGAGCAACAGAGCGCCTGTAGTAGCTTCATTTAAACAGGGTGAGCAAGAAACCAGGCTTGTCAACTTAGAAGGTTTTTGAACAAATTTAAAGGTCACAGATCAAAAAACATAAGTCATTACAACACACAGGCAATGATATAACCAAAACCACGTTTTTAGTTACATTTTGATTACATTTGGGTTTGGGGTTGTGTTTGGTTTTTTTTTTGGTTTGCTTTTTTTTTTTCCTTTCTTAGACAGGATCCAGAAAGATTAGGTGGTTTTAATGAACACCACATTGAATACAGTGCCACGTAGAAAACTTTTAAAGCTGGACAATGTAACTATATATAAACACAAAAAATGAGGATTTAGTTAAAAAGGAATACAGCAAAGTATTATAGAAAGGTATTACTGGAATACCTTTGTGGACTGCTTATAAAGCCAATCTTTTCATTATGAAACTTTTTTCCCAAATTTATGCCTTTGACAAAAGAAAGAATCTGCTAAAGGTACCAAATTGGGAAGGTACAGTCAGAGGACAAACAAAGCATACATAAACAAATGGATTTTAATCACATTAAAAAAAAAAAAAATCGGTCATACATGATGCAAAAACATAGCTGAACTAATAAAATATACTTGCACACTACTTGATAACATGACAGTTTTGAGGGTCCATTAATGTAGCCATGAGAGAAGTAAATCCTACAGGAGCAGAACTATTTAAGCCTTTCTGCAAACTTCGAGACCCCATGTAGTCATTTCCTTCAAATTCATTCAAAACCAGAAGAGCTGCAGACAGAGTCTGTTCTGCACGAGAGGATTCCCCAGAAGCTGGCTATGTTAAGACAACACAAGAGGACACGGGCAATTGCAGGTCTCTAGAAATAAAGTTAAATAGAATATACAGACTATTAGAAGAAAAAGCTAGCCTAACAACATGAGCACCACTGCAATGTAAATTTGGGAAGGAATACAAACAGGTTAGGAAACGCTGTGCTGCATAACAGTCTGTAACTGCAAAAGATGGATTCAGTCACCCAGGGGGCTCTTTTATTCCAGTCCTAAAACAAGGCTCAAGTGTATTATGTTAGAAAAACAAAACAAACCCTCTTCTTATTTGATTTATAAGCCAGTTTCATAGTTGAGGCTCATCATGTGATTTTTGATTGCTTAGATTTGGTAATACTTAGACTACAAATTATATATACAAACTATTATAATTAACACATGCTCACCCATGTAAACAATTCCTAAAGGATTGTAACTTAAATCAAACAGCAAGGTCAAAATTCTGTATTCTTTCTTAATTTTGCTTTTAATAAAAGCTACATAAACCTTTTAAAGTTTCTAGCAAGGACAGAAACAAGGAGAAACCTTTAAAGGAATGAAATTACATGGAGTTAAATTTATTTTCTAGAAGCAATAAGCTATAGCTGCCTTCTAACTTGCTGTCCCTGAGGAGTCAGTAACATATCAGCCATCTGCCCTTTATTAGAAAACACCTGTAGGAGATGGTACAAAGACTCCGCATCATTGGGCTACAGCTACTTCAACCATTTATTACCTCGATAATTAGGACGTTTGGCTTTTAAGATGATGGTTATACTTGCCATAAAATAAGGAATAGAGAGAGCATGTGGACATTTTACCAAGTCAAAGAGTAGTAAGCACTGCGAGTTCAATTCCTACGGTTACCAAGAAGTTTTATTCAACTATTTGCAGTATTAGGGACAGTTATTTAAAAGCTTTAAAAAAACCAACAAACCACAACATAAAAAAACCCTCACAACTTACATACTAGTGAGGGTTTTTTCTTTCAAGCTGAATGTCACAGCCCACTTTAGAACTGCAATTTGTAGGGAAAAAAAATAGAATTAGGGAAAAAAAAACTCAATTCATTAATTTCCTACTATTAGTAGGCACACCAGTGCCCTGCTTTGCACAGGGAATTTTAATAGGTAAGTTTTATAGTTACATGCTTTACTGTTTGGAACAGTAACCATAATTTAAGAGATTAGTTAGGAAGTTTGGTATAACTCACCAAGGGTAATACTACCCCCTTTTCACAAGTCCCTGCCCACCATCTGTCCCAAGCTAAGCTACTTGTTTTCAGTTTAAGAAATAGGACACTCAGATGAATGAGCGACAGACAGTCGGGATTACATTCAAGTGTCAATTTGACACTTCAGAAGTTAACATTACTAAGGAGCATGGTATCCCCAGTTCCTCATTCTTTAGTACTAGCCCAGGCATGGTAATTGGTGTCAGGACACTCAAACCAGTAAGTTGGGTTCCCTTGGATCTCTCTTTGATACTCATCTCAGCTCTGGCACACATCCTTCCCTATTATCCTTCCTACCTTTCAGCACCTGAATTAGGAGGAGGAAGGTGACAAGATTAACCATAGATCATTTTCTTCCATGAGCTGAATCAGAGAATTGTAGTTCTTGTGTACCTCCAAGACAGAGTCCTTTTTCAGCCTTCATCTACACCCCGAGAGCCACGAGTTACAAATAGGTGAATGATCTCTTCTTGACATTAAAGCTTTCCAAATGCCTCATTTTAAATAAACTGCGCCTACCCGATGCTGTCAGCAAAAATAGGTTTGCATAGACTACACTGATTACTGAATTAAAACAGTTGTAAGAGAAGCAAAAAATTAAATTCACTGCATGAAGTAGAGCTATCAACACTGAACGTAAAGCCTATGTGTTTTTTTCCACTTCACAATACTTCATTCTTCTAATGAGCACAATTTTTAACTTAAAATGCCTTTTTTTTTTACCCTACTCATCAACTTCTTTTCCTGCAACTCTGAACTGACACCAATGCTGCAAGAGGTTTAATGTTAAAGTTCACTCACACTTGTGAAAGTAGAGCATGTTCTTTTTGTTCTTTTAGTTCAAAAGTTGGAAAAATGCTGGACAGAAAAACTTGACCAGAATTTTGAAAAGATAAATAAAGGCAAGTAACACTTCAGAGGATATAACTAAAGCTCCATATTCTGGAGATCAACACAATTTGGATTTCTCAGAAACTGTATGCAGCGATAACTTGTTGCTCAGTTTGGGTGGTACAAACTATTGTTTCTTCTGCTTTCCCTCCTCCTCCCACCAGCACTGGGCTTATTCAAGGTGCCTCAGAAGAATTTAGAACTGGTCACAGCTGTATTAAACTTCGGTTTCCTAGCTTAATGCACATTGAAAACACTCAGCTATGTTAAGAAAAACGAAAATTATAGGAATGGACCAGGAAAAAACTAAATACCTGGGAAGGCCTCCACTACTGAGGAAAAAATTAAGCTGCCCACATAACAATGAGCTTTCTGAACACAGACACAGAAGAATAGTACTCAGTACCAAGTTGTTCATAAACTTGAGTTTAAACATTACTTAGCAACATCTGTTCAACCAAAACTAAAACAAAACCAACTTATATCCTTAGCTGCATCCTTTTTGATCAGCACCTGAGGTAACAGGGAAGCAGGGCTGCTTTGCTGATAACTCCAGCGCCAGTTCAGCATTCAATAAACCCACTACAATCAAGAAGTCAGGAAAGTCCTCAATATTTTCTTTACAGATGACAAATTACTTGCCCATTTTATCCTTTAATTCCTTAAATATCCTTTTTTCCTATTGAATATATTTACTGTAAATTAAGATTTCAATTGAGTCCTCTCATTCATAAGAAGTGAGTGAGAAGGGCAAAACCAATTAAAGTTAGAATAGCAACTTTATTTCCTCAGCTCTTCAGTTCTCATGCCTCACAGCAGTTATAGAGTTCGAAAAACATCAACATTGGCAATTTGTTTGCTTTGTTGAATTACAAACAGATTCCTTTAAAGGAAGGGAAAAAGGGAGATGGAGCTGCAAATTTATAGTTCTGTGCCTACAAATAAGACTAGGCACACAATAACAAACTTCGAAAAGCTAGTACGAAGTTATATTTAAAATACTAAGCTGCTAATAAAAGCTCTGGTTTGTTACAAGCACCGAGTCTTATCAATCCAAAGACAGAAATTCAGAAGGAATATAATTTAGAGTCAGTCACTAAATCCAGACACCAGCCAATCCAGGGAAGTCTAGAGACTTTACTAGGTTGAGATTCTTTAAACTAGAGAACATCAAGATAACCTACAGCAGTTGCCCATCTTCATTAAACATCTTAACAGCAAAAAGCTGAACTGCAACTAAATCATGCCAAATACTTCAAAGTGTTCCAGGAAAGGAGTAATAGCTGGAATTTGCAGTGTGCCGTTCATGAGTTCTAAATGCAGAACCATCAGTCCAATGTCCCACAGGCAGCAGATCCCATACCATCACATACAGAAGCATACCTACAGCTTCGACACCCACTAATATAGAACAGTACTCAATCTGTGATTTCAAGCAAGAGAATCTGCTCAGACCCCAACAGTTCCCTGCCTCAAGCACTTACTGACAATTAACATTTTCCTAGTTATTCAGATTATTAATTTCTTTGGTTTAACTTGTGGTCTCCCCGTACTCAGTGATACTAGACCACAGGCTTCTGCTGATCAAGGATCTCCCCCCAAAAGTAAAGGCTTGGGGAAAAAGCAGCAAATTCCAAGTCTCTACCAGAGTTCAAATCATTCAGGTAGTTCCCGCGAATGCCTTCTTGGTAGTCCTTTTTAGACCTATATATCAGGCATGCAGTATCCTCCAGCATCGTTTCAACAGAACGTCAGCCTTCTCCATTGCTTAGTTCATATGCCCCAATTAATGCACCCAACAATCGCACCCTGGCACGAGTACAGAAAGGAAAATGCCAGCTCAAAATTGTTTGATGACATTATTCTAATTTCCTAAGTGCCTCTGACCTGGAATGTAAGAATTCCGTAATTGTGCTGTGGAGTACCAATTAAAAATGGTATGCAAAAAGAAGAAAGCCTATACAAGAAAGGTAACAGGAAAACAGCAGCCACAACATTAACAAGAAAAAAACCCCAGACAGTCAGAGCTATCAATGTCTGCCAACAGGGCTCAAAACCAGCTGCTGGTTCTGCCAAATAAGTTTGTTTCTGAAATGTGTTCCTTTGTCACCCTCCCAGTGGCACCCAAACAGGATTTCCTGTATTAAACTCGGTTTTCAGCATTAAGTAGTGCGCACAGTGAATCCAACTTTAAAAATATTGACATTAAGAGCAATAACATTTGTCCTTTGAATAGCTATTGAGTGGTGAGCCCCACTACCTAGAATTAGCACTGCTAAAAGAAACATATTATCCCATTTTTCCCCAAGTTTCACTACGATCTGAAAAATCCCAAATGTTTTTGTCTAGTTCGTTTAAAAGTAACAACTCCTACTATAGGCAAAGGCTTCAAGAGGTGCAGGGAGGGAGAAACCTGCAGTGTTGCACTTTCTGGGGGGCCAGTATTCTGTGGTATCACACTTCCCAACTTCCCAGCTGCTGCTTTAGGCACGGACAAAACCCATTTAGGGAACTGAATGAGATCATACTTGAACAGATTTATTCAGTGTTAGGAAGATTTCTGTACACCATCTTTTTCTGTTATGTAAAAGTTGTCATTTGCTGTAGCAAACAAAAGACTGCAATTGCTTACAAGAAAAGCGTAGCTTAAGCTCATTTGGGAAGTGACACCTCTCTCATTACCAAACAATTACCACTTATTATCTCTAACCTGCCTTGCCGCAAACGAAGACAAATACTATTCATTTGCACTTCATAAACACTGCAACAGTCGCACACAGGAGCTGGTCCCACACAGCAGCTGTGCTGTAAAACTGAATCAGAGAAATTAAGAGCCAGCCAAAAAGATTGCCACCGCACCAACTGGCACATCCTCCGCCAGCACCTGCCCACCGGGTCCCTCCGCTGCACATCCTCAGCCACCCCGTGCAACCGAGCAGCAAGTGGGTCGCGGTGGTTTCTGAAGGCCTCCCACAGGAAACTTGCTCTGTGCAGTACCTCATCAGAAACATGTTTTCTGAATATTCTGATTCCATTTTGTCTTCCTTCCCCTTTTTCATTAATTCTATAAACATCTTTTTTCCACCACTTTCCTCTCCAGGGTTTTCTGAATTCCAGGCCAGAAAACACTTGCAAGTCATCGCAACCATCTTTTCCTCTTCTTTCCTTCCCCCCACTAAGTTATGCAAACATAACAGCTAAGCATCCAAAAGTTAATCCTTCCTGTATTTATCTCCTTTAATTGCAAGCTCCAAAGGAGACATTTAGGGACACCTTACAAGGGCTACTAGCTAGGTTACAGCAAGTGTTAAGTTACTGAATCAAAGCAGGTAAAGGGTCACGATGAGAAGGGGAGAAGCAAAATAGTTACAAGAGAAGCTAGGTGGACAAGAGCTAGACAAACTCTTGAAGGAAGGGTTGCAGATCAGCAGGACTGTCTTTGATAGCAACTCATTCAAGTGAGATAAGAATCAGTGGTCAGTTTTTTGTTTAGTCCGTAAAAATTCGTATCTCTCCATGCATGCTGTTCCAACAGGGGTGTCAAATTCACCTACTGTAATAGACACAGTTTGATATACTGAAGCGTGTTGTTAGAACTGTTCATTTCACCTTCCTCACTACTCTACAACACATACCAACAGCCTTCCAGTACTTTGAGATTCCAGTGCAACTCTTAAAACCTCATCACAAGCCTGTGCCCATCCTGACGCTACGGTTCAGGCTTACATCTTTTGCTCACTGCCACTGCTCATGTCCCAGTCTGCCTCAATCATGATGTATATTTGATAGTCAATTCTTGACAATGCCATTATTTGGATTACACATTTGTTGGGGGGGGGGTATCAATCTACCCTTCTACACTTTCTATAGGACTCATTGTTACCAAATACAAGTTAACTGTTTTTATTCTTATAAAATGAAGTCATACAAGAAATCAGGCCTTTATAAAATGGGGGAACAAATAAATCAAGATACCTACCTTAATAAACTGGGAATTTTGGTTTTGGTTTTTTTTTGAAAAAAACCCACCCTCACAATTTGAGCAAAGATGAAGCTCTAAGTATAAGACTGAGTATAAACATACCCTAAAGCAAGTTACATGTTCTAGAATAGCCACACTCCTGTAATGAGCCTTGCTTGGTCTAAGCACGTTAGACTCCTGGACTGTTAGGTTTCTTGCCCAGAAAGGACAAGCATGCATCATTCCCATTTGTTTTCAGGTAGAAAATACCATGAGAAAACAGCTTCCATTACATTACTTTCAATTTGGATTATATGGTACTCAGACTCATATAAACTTAAAGAACAGAATAAAAGAATTCATCCTTCTTGAAACACAGGTCTCTGTCTCCAAAAAAATTTGAGAGTTCCTGTCTGCAGACATCTCTCTTCCTGACCAGCGACCCTGCCCTTCAAGAAAACAAAACAGCTTGTTGGGGTTTTGGGGGGTTTTTTTGTTTGTTTGTTTTTTAAAGTAGATCTCCATTAGACATTTTTTACATGATCAACAGGATGCATTTTTGTTTGGAACTGCACAAAAATGTGGGGATATGGTCACTATTGTTAGACACGTCACAGCGACATGAAAATATTTTCATATTTTCATGACAAGGAAAGCCAAGAAGCTAGACAGTTGATTAATGACCTTTAATGAACTCTAAGTTCCCTTGGACAGCATGATTTACTTACATATTTTGTTGGGGGTAAAATATCTCGCTTTCTCTTTCAGTGCAAATCAAATCTTTATTTTTTGCAACATTTTACATAAAGCAAGACCATGAAATCAAGCTGCAGGCTGTAAGCCGGTCATGGCCCCCAATATCCACAAAGGACTATGGAAGCAGAGGGAAAACACACTCCTTAAAAGACAGTTTTGTGAAGAGAGGAGCTCAGAGGTTAAGGTGAGGGATGGTAGATGCCAACCAATGCCTATACAATTTATACACTCAGACCTACGATTTTACTATTGGAAAGCATCTGAGCAAGGCATGTAGTTCACAACACCAAGTTCCAGCATTACAAAAGTCTCTTAACTAAAATAACGAAACTGCAAGCTAAATCAATTCACAGGGTGAGGACTGAAGAGGGCTATCTTTTTAGGCCTCATTTAATTACTCCATAAAAACTGTATACACATCCTTTTCTTAACAACATTGTGTTTAATAGAATGGTGCAATCACACCATAGAGTTCAAGAATCCTTATTACAAGTACTTTCAAGAAATCCTTGTGTATCCTTTCAAATGAATTGGCCATTAAAGGTTTTTAGTTAACCTGAAGCTTGCATATAGAGAAACTGTAAGGAAGTCTATTCTGTGTACTTCAATGTGTCTAAAATATTTCTGAGCAAAGTATCAAGATTGCGCACATCAAAAGTGCATTTGTAGGATGTAGCACAGCCTTTCCAGCGGGGAGAGAGAGAGGCATTTCAAGAGCTCTGCTTACTCAGGTGCTTCACCTTAGAAAGTCCTGCACCTGGGAGAGTGATGGAAGTAAGAAACACATACAACAAAATATTTCAATACTATAGAAATTTCAGCTAAGCCTCCTAAAACTATCAAATATAGGGAAGATGCCATAAGAAAGGCCTTTATCATCAGGATCAGTATCAGCAAGGACAGTGCTAAGCCTTTGAACTTGGCAGGCAAGTAGTAGTTTGTCTTTCATTGAGACATATGTTAACTCAATATTTAATTACAGTATAATATTAAACTCTTACTAATTTTTCTCCCACAATATCATCACTCTCTAGCTTCTTTATGAGTTGAGACAATGGAAGAATAACCAAAAAAAATACATCGCAATGAGATCACTAGGATTGATAACTTTGCTGTTACTAGACAGTACCGTAAAGACATTATAGCAAGTTAATAAGCCTAGAAAACAAGACTGTATCTGCATATTTATTTTACAGTGTTTACTTCCTTCCTATTTGCTACACAAGTGAGCTAGCATTACTGCTTTCAATTAAATCCTGCATTTTAAATAACAGCATAAAATTGTATATATTCCACCCAACACAAATCGGGGCCTCTTTCAAAGCCACAAAGACTGTTTCGTTTCTGTCATTCACTTGTCCAATATGCAAAGCATAGCTGTCAATCAGTTAGCATCCCTGACAGCATAATTGCTGAACAGAACATGAAAAACGTGAGGAGGGTCAGTACTACAAGAGATACCGGCAGCGTTCCTCCTTGCACTCTTTGGTACTAATTGAGAATTCTCCTTCATTATGATTCCCCTCCAGTCCCTGTTGCAGCAAATCAAGGAATCTGCAGAAGGTTGAGAAGGCCTTGAAAGCCTGTACTGTCAAATAAGCTAGTTTTGTAGCACTCCTATTCATTTTGAAAGCAAGCAGTAGCATCATTCACTAATAGCGGCCTCTTCCTTCAGAAACGGGCGGGTTCATTTTTTCCAGTGGCTACAAGATGCCATGTCCTAACTTCTTACCTGGTCAACGCTCCACTCCCTCAGTCTGAACCTACGTGCAAGTTTTCCTCTGTGGATGCCCAACAAAACCTCATCTGATAGGAGGAATGCCATCTTCCTTCTCATTTCGCTGCTGCCAAGTCATTTTTCTCTTACACTGAGAAAGTTACGTGCAGCAGCAGAAATGCTGAGGCTGTGACAATACAGAATGAAAACAACAAAACACCTTTAACTTGTCAAATGTTCCTAGTTATCTTCATGAACACAAGCCAGAAATTTCCTTTTCATAGACATCTTTTAAGATACTGTAGCAATAACTTGGAAACTGACTTGTCCTCTTCCAAATCAACAGAAATATGCAAATACCTTTAATCAGGTTTATTTGCATACTGAGGACACATTTTAGAATAAGTTTAGGTACAAAACCAGAAGCATCAGTATTCTATCTGCAAAATTTATTTGAAAAATTCTAAGGTGTCTTTCTCGTGTGAAACAATACCACCCCTTGTAGCGCTCAAACAAATATGCAAGTTCATGTGATTCAACAGCTACACACCACAGCATAATAGGTATTTCTCCGGAGCTGTGATTTGTATCAGAAGATCCAGAGATTTCTTTAAGTCATGATGCAACACAAGTGACATTTTGACTACTGACAAGCAGCCATTCCTTACAGGACCCAAAAGTACCTTTAATTTTCAGTCCACATGGAATAGTTTCATAAGAAAAACCCAGCTTTTACTGATTCTAGTATAAATGAGAAGTACTGGTGCATATTAGGCCTTTTTTTTTTTTATAGCCCCTATCCCCTGTTCCAAATCCCTAATTAAAAATTTTGAAGTAGGAAATCAAAACACAGAATCACTATAACTAAATCCATCTCCAACCTTTGCAACTATTTTACCATCAGTGATCCAGAAAAACATTAAACATGTAAAAAAAATAGCAATCTTTTGAAACCTGCACAATTACTACTGTCCTGCACTTGATTAATTCTCGGCCTGAAAATACGAGCAATTTAGTTTCTACAACTAAAGTTTTATATTAACTAAAGAATTTTCAGTCTCCTTACAGAAGATTATTTATTCTCCACTTCCTGAAATGGAAATTCAAAGTTTCCTGAGAGAAAAATGTTTGTGACTCACTGCTGGGGTTTTGCCTTTAAATCTGAGCAAGTCCAGCAGTACGGGTAGCTTACATAAATCTGAAAGAAAACATTTTCTTCAGATTCCACCAACGTACCCATTTCTAGCGTTCTACTTTCAACCCAGCACAACATACACTTCCTTAGCAATGGCACACAAGTACAGGATGTCTCAGTAATTTTCAGTGTTGTGTAATCTATAACAGAAATACTACAGAGTTATCTTCTTGGGATTCAGAAAAGATATTTCAGATGGGAATATACGGAAAGTGAACTTGTAAGGTCTGAAAGCAGCAGAACCAATTTTGGTTCACGTCCTCCTTTCTCTGTTCTGAAGAAACACAAGAAAATTTAATAGATTAAATCTTTGCAGCTTCATTTCAAAGATAAAAAATTAATCCTGATGGCCTCAGCTGAGTTTTCAGAAAAAAAAAAACAACCCAAACTTTTTATTAGCACATTTGCAACAAACGAAATTCACCAAAGTCAAACATGGTTTAAAAGTAACTCTACTAGTTCAGACAACTTAAGAAGCTTCTGTATGACTAAATAAAGTATATTTTTCTGTTTAGCAGAGTGAAGGAATTTCCCCTCCCAACGCCCTAAAGACTTTTGATGCATTTTTTTCCTGTTCATAGCAGAACTGATTAATAGCTATGGCTTAAATCCAGCATACAGTTCTGGCAGCTGCTGACGGACCACTCCATCTACTTGCTGCTCACTCTTTGCTACTCACAACACGTGCTGTTAAATGCACGCTGTCAAAAGCACTAAAATGATTCACTTTTAAATCTGGTAAATCTAGATTAGGACTACTTAAAGAATTTCTTTCTTAACTTCAGGTGTGGAAAACAAGCAAACACATAAAACACACTGTCAGTTTTCCTGTCAAATGCGGCATGCCAGTTTTCAAAGGATATAAAAAGAATCATCAGGTTTAAAAAGCGGTAACTTTTTCCAGAGCAAGCTTTAATTAAACAAAATGCAAACCTTCCTATGAACAACAACATAGCTATGAAAAACAAGCAAGTCTTACGACTACTAGAAGTCTATTTTTTTATCTCTATAGTTTACACAAGCAGCATTGTCTCCAAAATTACTATTTAGCTATGATGGGAACAGATCTGTTTTCAGATTACCAAAATATAACCTCTTTCTCCAGTACAGCTGGGCACCAAGAATTAAGAAAGAAAACTTTTTTAAAGTATTTATGTATTTATAAACGTTATGCTGTTATTTTTATTTCAACCCCCCCGTATACAATACAGACTTTGAGAGAACAAGAGCATCCCAAGCACAAATACGGATCCTACTCTTAACACTTCAAGATCATTTAAAGTCACAGAAATGCTTGGCAGTCTTAGATACTAAGGAGTGAATATTTTTCGTTTCTAATGGCAACAAAAGGTTGAGTGTCAGGTTTTAGATTATGGTTCTGTATGGAAATAAGAGAGACTATAAGCTTTACTGTAAAAGAAGAAATTAGGAGTTAATGGAGATCTTGAAGTGTTATTTACTTTCTTCACACTTGCAAGTTAAAAATGTTATTTCATGGATTAGTTTTGGACATTGCTTCTGTTCTGAAGCAGTGCTAGCAGTGTATCCACCAATGCCAGCACAGATAACTTCCTTCAGTATTCTTTTGGTTTGCCTGTTTTTATGTCAAGAAGAACAAACATAGGTCTTCCACATAAGGATGCTTCATCAAAATTTGAAGCTCTTGCTTGTTTTAATTGACATTAGTAGTGTTGCTTTCAATTTCACATTGTCACAACCAATTTTTTAAGCAAAAAAACTTAGAAGTATTAGACTTGTATTTACAGATACTATATTGTCAATGAAAGAGAGACAAAAAGGTTAACTAGCTCCCGATTTTCCCCCTATAAGCACTGCTTTGTAGCCAAGCATAGAAGTACAGAAAGGCTGTTTATTTTATTAATTTACTAAAAGTATATCTGGTTTCCCCACAGGAAAATTTTATCACCCCCCCACCCCCAACCACACAATCATGAATCTATGGATTTCCCCCTCCCTTTACAATAGCAGCACTTTCTTTGTGAAAGACATGCCAGATTAGTAAGATCAGAAATAATACTACAAAAGACCCAGCCAGCCCATGGCCCTGCTCATCTTCCTGAAATATTAAATACAAGCAGTAGCCCAACCTTTACTTTTAAGTCAGCCTGCCTAATGGCTTCATTCAGCAATATTTCTCATCTTAGCATTCTTCTCTCCCCCTTTTTGCTCTCCAAAAAGGGGTTCATAATGAGTTGCACCATATTTTTGTAATTTATTGGAATACAGACTGTTTCAGTATCTCTTGGTACCTTTTCTGAATAGCAGCATAGTGAGATGAGACACACCTACCAACACTACAGACATCCAAAAATTTAGGAACACCTGCAGATCAGTTAGCTTAACAGTCGTTTAATTCATTGGGGAAGTAATACTTGTACAGGAAGATATCAAGGAGACTGCAAACACTTCACTTAATTTCATGAAAAGCTGTTATTATCCCTCCTACACTCCCTCTCTCTCTCCAGACAGGTCTATAAAAAGAACCGCCTGTGAAGGCAAGTCAAACCTAGCTGACACGAGCGGAGACATCTGCAAAAGCTGCTTTGCCAGTACAGTTTATGTCACTTCTCAGAACAAAATGACTATTTGGTGATATGACATGATCAAAAGCATTTTTGCCAACGTAACACTGATCAGAGCATAAGTTAGGCGGGTACCACTGTACAGGAGAGCATCACTGACATTTCTCTTCCTTTTGAGAGTCCCAGTCCAGACACAAGAAACTCCTACAGCTACAGTACTGTATGCAATTTATGTATGACGCTATAGTCTTAAGTCAGTGGATGAACAGCCTTGACAATTCAGTTCATTTAAATCAAGGAGTTGCTAAAACCCAATTCCACTTAAAGCATATTTCTACTTGGATCAGAATGAAAGCAACAAATAGTGCGTGGGGAAAAAAAACAAGCCAGAAATAAGTTAAAACGTTGGTCATACTGAAAAGCCCTTCACATGCTTTTGCAGTAACATATTCAGATACTTGCTTCTGTAAACTAAAGAGGTTATCTTAAAACTCAATTCAGTTGTGTTTAAGCAAAAAAATAGGCTGAGTCGCTCTGAACTTTCTCCTCCCATCACTTTCTCCTTATACAGCCTTCCTCCAAAAGTTACTTTCTTCTGCCATTACAGTAAATGAAACAATATGTCTTTCTAAAGAACCACAAATCGAGTGCCAAGTGGCTGGAGGGGACAGTTAACAGAGGGGGAAAAGGAGCTACCTGGAAACATGCACCACCTACTCTGACCTCTTCTCCTCTTCTATTTCATTCCCTTTCCTATATTACTCATCTGGGGCTTAGCCTTTAAAAAACCACCAAGCTCTTAGAACGACATCGTTCTGGTAAAGCAGTTAATATTCATCTACTACATGTTAAAATGTCACACAAAGTAGTACCTACTCTGTTAGCTGTTAGGCTGCTTCTGGTGAACATGACTGCACTTCATTATTTAACAGCTTCCTCAGCCTTCAGAAACTGTCTGGACTAGTGGGCTGAATGTTATTAACATTTTAAAATGCCTGCAGCTAGTATTTCCAAGTTGTCCAAGAGAGTAATTATTGCCCATATTATTCTTAAATATTAGCACCTGTTCAGAAGTTATGATCCAACATACACTTTCAAGCTGGCCATTACATTTCTTTTGCATATGAACACTTTTTTCCTCCCAAATAAGCCACACTAAGTTTCTCTTAAGATGAACAGGACAAGATGCCGATGTCAAATTAACTTCCTTTGGTTTGGATAATGCAGGTACTCCATTAGGAAGAAAAGGTTATATTCACATGGAAAAACACCGACTGTATACAAAATGCACTCTACAGAGTTATAGGATTCCCTCTTCCTTCTGAAGGAAAAAAAAAAATAAATTACAGATCATTATTTCAATAAAAGCCTTACACAGACAGCAGCACAGCAGTGCTCAGGTTGATGCAGAGCATCTCACCTAAGCAAGAGAAAAAAATATCCACGCCCATTAGCACACCCAAGCCTACACGCACACCTTGACTCAGCCAGCCTAACCGTGATAAAACACTCTCCCCTCCTCTAGTTCGGAAAGAGGGTCAAAGTGATCTGAAACTGCAGCAGGCTCCCTAACAAAAGCCTGCTTAAGTCTTCCAGGTTGCAAAGACAGTTTCACTAATAATCATTTTTGTTGCTATCAAGTTTGACTGGTGAAAGCTTTTACCTCATCCTCACAATTTAGAGTATTTTTATAGGCTAACCGCGGAGACCCAAGAAGCCCCATAAGGATGTGGTGTAACTGCATTAGCTACTGAAGACTACATGACCCTTACACATTCACATAGCAATTCAAACTGCAGGGCATCAGAAAGATCTTTTGTCATCTTTAAAGAACTGGAAGATACACAAAAATAATTTTCTCCTGGGAGTGCTAAAAGTAAGTGCACATGGGTGGCAGAAAGACAGGGTCAGATAAAATGACTGTGGTGCTTTAAAATTAACTTTTTAATGACTCAGATAATTGAAATAGCTCTAAGGTCCCTCCAAACAGCAGCCTACCACCAGTCCCATCCACAGAAAAGCCTTAAAATCCGCCTTGTGAAACAGGCAATGTCTTTCAGCTGTCCACAGGGTAGCAATTACAGAAGAGCAGTACAGGCGTAATGCAGAAACACCAAAAGATTTTTTTCTCTACATTGCTATCACTGGAAGCACTGTAACTTCCAGTGATGCTCAAAGGAGCTGGACACAAAAATACACACCAGAGGGTTTATTTATAAGAAGGCAAATTGGCTGGAGAAAAAGAGTACTCAAGTCCTCTACTTGCTCTCCCAGCTCTAATGACAATAGACAGCAAAACAGTCTGGCATTAAAATATTTGCTTACACACGCAAAAATATACCTTTTACTCTCACTCTAAGTTTACATTGACTGTAAAAGCATTTCTTAGTATCCAGATCCACAATTTTTCCCGCCACTACTTTGTCAAGTGCTAAACACACAGCAGCTAACAGAAAAAGCACGAGATAAAGCTTATTTCTCAAAACGACATGGAAATCCAACTAAACACCTTCAGGATTCCACTAAAAGTTATTAAGTAGTACTTAATTCTGGGTGCCATCTTTACTTTTAAAGCTGGCATAACATTTGAATAGTTTACTTGCCAGCTGATTTTCCAGATTACATCTTTAACAGACCAGGGGAAAGACTGACAAACTGCTGCCCACAACCCCAAATATGAAATACTGATTTGGAAAGTATCTCCTCATTCTTACACTCATTTGTGGTATTTTACAGTCTTCCTACACAAAGTGGAGAAGTTTTGTTTCCTTTTTTAAAGACCATACTTTATTTGTTGAAACTGAGCAGAATTATGAAATGTAACATGTATACTAATAGAACTGTAACTCACACTAGCTAAAGACATCATAATGAGAACAAAATAACAAAAAACACTCCACAACTGAACATTTAGAGCATATTCCTGTTGTTTCAAACATTTCATGCTACCAATCAATTCAATTTCAGTGTAGCTAAGTTAGTTTCAGTTGCCGTAACTCATTTATTCTTAATGCGAAATAAAACAAAACCAAAGAAACCGCACACCCCCCACAGGACAGCAAGGACATTTTCTTGATTTTATCCAAGTGTAAACAGATGTCTGAATAGAATTTTTTTAATATAAACACAGTCAGAAACCATTTCTAATGTGTGTCATTTCAGTATCATGTTGTTATTACTGGGAACTTTATTTTTTAATAAAAAGCAAATGTAAACCACAGACTATTGATTAAATAGAAATTTCATAAGTAACAAGCCAAAAAAAATAATCCTAGCATTTTTTTTTTTTAATTTCAGCATACTAAGAGATGTCAGTGCAATTGCTATCTCATCCTTCAGATTTTGACAGTGTATGGGATTTATAAAAGAGGCATTTTTTAGGTTGGGGAAGGAATCTGTCCACAAGCAGCAAGTACACTTTAGTGCTTATGACAGACCGAATTCCCACTTACCCCTAAAGCATTTTTTCTTGCATTGTTCATTACCAAAGTGGGTAATTTTGGAATTTTAGAAAGCTGAATCCTGGCAGCACAAACCAATCAGAAATAAAGATCCACACACAGAAAAGCCTGCAACTATGAAGAGAATGAGAAGAGCAGAGAGAATAAACAGTACAATGAGAAGAGTAGCCAAGAAAAAAAAATTAAAAATCACAGTTGATACTAACCAGGAGATTCTCAATTAGAGAAAGGAAAAAAGCCTTCTGCTCATCCAGGAAACAGAATCAGGTGACAGTAGTATAATATGCAAGCTGACACACACAAAAGATGATCCACTATGTGGGTGATGTCGTATTAAGTAGTTCAACTTTTTTTCTGTACCTGGCTTTTCATCAGGTCATTACAATGCCCCTACCTGGTAGTTTCTCACTCCATTTTCTGTATCTGTCTTGGATCAAAAGACAATCTTCCGGTCAGCAGGTGGTCTCACACATCACTTATTTACTTCCCCCCCTCTCTTTTTTTTTTTTTTTTAATTATCGGAAAAACCTTTACCAAGTTCTTCACAGATCTCCTGAGAAGATTAACTATAATAGTGAATTAATTCCCCAGGAATAATTTCCTTTTAATATTCTCAAAGTACAGAATTTGTAAGTGAATTAAGTTGGAATCTATTTGAAAAGCTACTGTATATGAATGTACGCTCCTGAACAGCAG
Source organism: Burhinus bistriatus (assembly GCA_013397275.1). NCBI lineage: Eukaryota > Metazoa > Chordata > Aves > Charadriiformes > Burhinidae > Burhinus > Burhinus bistriatus. The sequence continues at coordinate 227,230 of VYXH01000226.1, forward strand.
GCTCCTAACTAAAATTTTCTAAATGACTCACGATTGCAGCATCTTCAAGTTTTGCAAATGTACTCCGAGCAGGTTATGATTCCAGAGCAGCTGCAATACAGGTATCACAGGGGCCATACTATCCTTAGAGCTGGAATTTGCTCAAATGCCTCAAAATTAACAACCCACTGCTGAACACCCTTGCGTTGCCTGCAGATCACTGCGTGTGATGGTCTGTCACGATGCAGCCATAGCTCATCTACAGAACAATTAGATCTTGCCTTTACAACTACTTACAGCCACTACTTTGTAATTTTCTTCTGAAAAAAACCCCAAACCTAACACATCCATCCCAAAAGGTTAATGTCTATTCTGATATTTTAGAGAGCATTCAGATAGTAAACTAAGAAACATAGTGGATGCAAAAATGATCATCTACAGCACTCAACACGTGGACTCTCGCCTTACTTCACAGCCACCAATTTTAGCCATTAAAGTGAATACAAAATTACTCATTTTGACTAGCAACTTGATTCTAATGGTTTCAAGGTGTACTTTCAATAGACAGCACAGCACCTGAGAAGATGCTTACCACCGCTCTACATTTTACAGCTGGAAGACAAGACACGGAAGGTAGTAGATATTAAGGGTTTTTTTTGTCTTAACTATAGGTCCCTGTTATTTTACAAGGTTAGCAATTAGGAATACAAGAAAAACATGAAAGCAGCCTAATTATTATGGTGGCTATTTGAAAGCAAAAGAAAAATAAAGTTGTGAAAACACACCAGTTACTCTCCCTCTGCAGAGTCTATGGAAGATTTTGGCCGAGAAAAAAAGGAGCAGTCAGGTTCACAAGCTTTCTGAGCACAGGGACGCACATCAAAATGACAATTGGGTTTTTTCCTCCCATCTCTTAATTAAATACAGAATTAAAAATTGATATCCCAATCATCAGGGAATCAAGAAAGTTAGAAGCAGGTTGAATATAGAAAAAAATTTTGTTCATGATTGTTTCTTAACAAATGCCACACTACCTTTTGGAATAAATGTAAAACAGACAGGTCGGTACTTTGAATTTCAACAGTCAAGAAAACTTTCAGACATACAGAGCTGGTTTTGTAAGCCTCCTTCAACTGGCTGTGCACACTGAGGAGGAGATTGTTACCCAGTGACAATTGAACTTACAACTTGTTTTCTTGAAACCTGTTCAAGACAACAGATTGCATTTACTTTCAAGAGACTTTGCAAAGTACTAAACACAAATCAGGTCCATTATATAAAGTTATACAACAGCCAGATATAGGAATCTGAAGTTAAAGGAAATGTTCAACTACTGTTGACAGCTCTAGTTTTAAATACAGTTTAGTTTGCTGCATATGGAAATATAAAACAATATAAAACAAAGTTAAACAACAAAGCAGTCATTATAGAGTTCAAATAAGTCAATATAACGTACTGCCAAATGTGTATTCCAAAAAGAAGGAATTACTGCTCATCAGTAGTTTCAATACGCACGTAGGTTTAAATAAAAAATAAAAAGAGAGGGAATACCACAAGTCAAATTGGAGGCAGGGCCTTTAGTTAAAGATTTTAATCTTGTCTTCAAATAACTTCGCTGTAAATTCCATATAGCAATAGCTATTCCTCCAGAGTACTTTAAGGTACATGCTTGCTGTAAGTGGCCATACCACAAGCATACAAGTTCAGTTACTCTGCTGCATAAACAACAGTGCAAACTTTAATGACTAAACAGGGCTGCTCATGAGAAATCAGTCCTGAATTTAAGACCTTGCACTGAACCCCGACTATGACAAAACCAGTTATTTAGTCAAAAGCATTCATTGCGCTCCCACATCTTTGCTGCCCTCAGAATGACCATACTCCCTCAGAGGGCTGGCTTAAGTGAAGTAGACTTAACCTTCTGTTCTCAAGTTGGGGAGAACCTCTTCCATACACCAGAATTCGCAAAAACTCGCTGTGTCTCATGACCATATGCTTGTTATTCCCATCGCCTCCGAGGTGGGAGAGACCTTTCACATTCAAGGTCCTCCATGACCTTAAATGATTGGTGGAAGCATAGGGAAGGGATGAGCATCTCCCCCACGTATATACATGCTCCTGTCTAAAACAAAGTCATTAAGGTCATCTGAAAATCCACATGGGAAATAAGTCCTACCAAATAGGATACAGCCTCTGTTCCTCTGCCTCCACATCCCAACCCACATATAGACTCTATTCAGAGCAGTAATAATTCAAAATAAAGTGGTTACTGCCTTTTGCATTGTAATCAAACAGTCATAAAACTGACATGGACACCAAGAGATGATTTTAAAAGTTTCATTTTTGGAAGTGAAGCAGTATATGCTACAGTCAGAGCATGACATCTGCAGAGCTGAGCATCTGTGGTTTACTGTGGAAAAATACTTTCTGTACAGTTCCTTTGGGGAAGGAGAGGGGAGAGGACATGCCAGAAAACCACAACAAGTAGCATTTTTGCAGGAAGGCACTTCCTGACCATAGCTTTCAGATAAATCCCGAACTCAAGACATCTATAAATAGAAGAAACAGGAAAAGAAATCAAGTAAGATATCAGATGTCACTTGTATAAAGCAGAACTTTCATTTTTCCTTAAAAGAAATTCTGAATAGTTTTCCTAAAGCAATGCACAGTGTGTAAGTAGCCATGTCTTAGCAGCCTAGATACTGGCCCTCCTATTTCTTCCTTATCTCCTGGCTCATTTTACAACTGATTTAGAAATATCCTTCACTACTGTTCGAAAAATAACATTCAAGCCTTTTAACACATTCAGGCAGCTTACCACAGGCTCTCACAACCACTCTACCACATTAATTCAGTTTAACAGATGATGGTATGGTTGCAATATTTAATAAGAGTGTCTTTTTTTTTTTCCTATCACTTTATGGTTTTTTGTAAAGCTGGCAAGTCCTAGCTGTGTTATATTCTATCAAAACTAAGCATACCCGGAAACAACCAGGGTAGGTATTAATTCATTAAGTCTAGTTTGAAAAAGTCATCTTGGAAACAGCATTTCAGCAGCTAACAGCAGAGGTGACAGGCCAATATTTGGCTGACGAATTGTGACAAGCACACTCTAAAAATAAACAGCAATATATGAGGCAGTAAACATCGTGAAGCTATAGCTAAGATTTTTTTTAATTTTTTTTTTTTAAATGGAAACCTCACACAATAAACCAAGATGCCTTGTGAAGTTACTCACAGCTAACAGAAGTAATACTTCACCTAAAAGCTATTTATAAAGGCCAGGGTGACCATTAGAGCACCTGTTTCAAACAAACCTCCTTTGTTCAAAAGAAATGTAAAGTAACTCGTATGCTGGAACGTGGGCCAATGTCAACAGCAAATTCCACCAGATTTATGTAGGTTGTGTCACTATAAACCGTGTCACTTTCGTCATGGCTAAATGTTCATTTACTATCAAGCTAAGATGGACTCTAAGAAAGTGTCATTATTTTCTCTTTACTTTTAAATTCACATAGAATACTCATTCACATATGAACATTAGACCTTAAACAGCAATGCTAGTTTATCGACCCAATAAAGTTAGAAATTTGACATATGCCAATTCCAATGAAGACGTACTGTGGATATTTGTACTTTTTGTTTTAAAGGTGGACAATAACTTGTATAATGTACACTGTACTGTAATTTGTAGATAAAGAGTTTACTTCCCACTTAGAAATTAATACATGTGAATGAAAGCATTAGCCAAAAGCACCCTGCTGTTTCTTTCTAAGTGCTCTCCTAGTAAGAAAAGTATCTAAAGTGATGGCTTTAAGGCACAAAATTAAAAAAAACCACCACCAAGAGAGGTTTAAAAAGTGAGAAAATATAAGATATCAAATTAGTAAGGCAGAGGCTAAACTGCTGTGCAGGGCTAGATACAAAGAACAAGAGAAGGGAGAAATTCAAAAAGGATAATTCACCTGGGCTCTCAGAAACATACCATCTTCTCACGTGGATCAAAAAGAAGTATTCTACCACAAATCCCAAATTTCTTTGCTCCAGGTCCTTAGAACTGCTTTATAAAGCTAACAAGGCATTTATACACCACCATGTTGTGTATGTAATCACATTTTCCAGCAATATCCAGTAGTCTAGAAGTTTTTCAACTACTAACGTGATATTCCTCTAAAAGTCATCTTAAATAAATGAGTCTCACAGTCTTCTTAAAGAGGATTTAGGAGTAGTGGAGACCTGCTATCCATCAATACTCAGCCTGGCAAAGTAAGAGCCAGTAGCACTAAAATAGATGGCTACCTAAAATACAGCAGAGATGGAATATACTCCTGTCCTCCACCTCGGCAATCATCATCAACAACAACTATCATCCTTCCCTTGGCATTGCAACCTCAAATCATTCTTAATAGCTGAGCTGGAAGTGTGCTGCCATCTGATAGTCATTCAGTGGCCTACAATCAAGGAGTTGGCATTTTCAAACTAGACCATCATGAATTAAAACAAGGCATCAGCCCTAATTAGCAGCTTTCAGCAGTAACAGAGAAGCTGTGACAAGGATGGAAACTCAATTACCCTCATTCCAGCAAGCGCCTGTTCCTGGTCAGCATGTGGCTGTCGGAGCCACTTGTGTTTCCCCACCTACGACGCATGTGAAATACTTCCGTCTTCTCATCAGACCACTGCGTGCGGTCCACACAAGGGTCTGATTTTTTTTGTGTAACAAATACATTAGAGACCCCCAACAAATTTGCTGTCCTATCTAGGAACGTGTACAATAGATCAACGGAGAACACAAAATGCAGCTTCAACTGAGACCCTCAAAACTACCTTTCCGTAATTCAGAGTGAAAACTGCCTCACTGGGAGTGTCTACCATCTGCTCTCTACCTCCTTAGCAGGGAATATATTCAACAAACTACTTAGCTACTGCACTGTCAAGGAGGAGTTTAGAGAGAGAGGGACCACCCGTCCAGCACTCATCACTAACCAGTGCAAAATCTTGTTTCTTGTTTCATACTCAGATAGAGCATCCTCCATGACCTATACCCCCATGTATTGTTTTTCTTAAGATACATTTGCTACTTGTTCCTTTGAGACTACAGCCAAAAAGGAACCTACACAATCAAACTGTATTTCTCCATGTTTTCAACATGTATTTCATCCACGAGCTAAATTAATATTTTACAAAGGAACAGTACTAATGTAATTTCAATCAATGGGCCACTTACTGCTTTCACTGGAGAAGCTGCCAGCCGTTAATCACCCTCAACAGAAATCACAACGTGCATCAAGATCGACTACATCGCTTCAGCTTTCAGCATCTTGTTATGACTTTAGTAACCAGGATAAAAAGCCCAACCACACAAAACATCTTTGCCACATGTTTTGCTTTAGCAACACCCAGCACCTGCCTTTTTATTCCAGATTTTGAATCCCTTTGGAGGCTGTGGCTCCTCCAGAGCAGAGGAATGATTCCGCAGGCAGAGGTCCCCAGCAGGACCATCCCTGCAGGCACAGGCAGCTCCCTTCCTCTCGCTTTTTAACAGCAGCAATTTCTAATGGGCTATCACAGGATCCAGCGATGCTTTAACAGTATCATCTTGCCTGCTGTGGGGCCTGCTCTTACTCAAGGATACAATCTAGCGCATTTTAACTGCATTTTAACTTTGCAGTTGCTAACTTAAAGACCAAAACTATTTCAACGCTAAGCACCATCAGACATAAACATAGTAAAACACCACGACTTCAAAACATTGACGCAGCCATTATAACAAAGGCGCTGCTTCTTTTTTCTGACTACAGCCGTGCCACCCTCAAAAAACTGGGGGAGCTACAGCACAGGGGTACAAGCGAGTGATGGGGCTCGGTGCCTGCTCCGGCAGCGCCTGCCCGCCCCGCTGCCCCGCGCCGCTGGGGGGAGGATGCTGTGCACCCCCACAGTGACACGGACAACAGGCGCAAAGAAATCTGTAATATTGCAAGCTCAACGTGTATCTAAATATTTACTGCTGCGTATGCTGATTTGACAAACAGGCAAAATCCACGCGACCGTTCAAACGAGCACTGGCTGCTCGCGCAATGCCAACGTGCTACTGATTTCAGCAAGATTACATATTTTGAGAAAACGTTCTGTTCCAGTGAGGGAACGGTTTCCTGACAAGACTAAGCACTTATCTCAAAGTCAAAACAAAAACATTCTAGGGTACGTATTTTAGGTATGTCCCAACAGACTTCAGATACCAAATGGAAAAGGGTGCATGTCACTTAACTTGCACACCCGCAAAATTAAGTTTCACGTTACATCTTTGTTCCCCCCCGGGAAGACAGCCCACCAGCATCCACTTTTCAGCTACCACACAACAAAGCAATGTAATACGGACAAGATTCAGTATGAGCAATACAAAAATATATCAGGCGTCAGCATCTCTTATCCACCCAATTCAGTGGACGCAAAGGTAGTGTTACTACCCAGGTTTCTTACCATTGCTGTATTTTAATGGGGAAAAACCTTAGAGCTAGAGACTTATTGCGAAAGTTTCCTTTGAGGTTAATCCTCAGAACAACAAACAAAAATGGAAGACTTCTCTCTCAAGAAGCATCTTGCACATATGCCTCGTAAGTAAAAAAAAAAAAATAAAATTCTCATTTTAGGAAATGCATCGAGAATACTCTCATAATATTCCATCCAGTTTAATTTTTTTCTATACTTTGAGATAGTGTTTGCAAACGGAGCACCATATACTCTCTGGGCGAGGTTAATCTGTTTCAGAGGTTCCTACACACAACCATAAGCCTTTATTCTCAATCTTGTAGCACAAGTCTTCACACCTTCAGCTGCACCAACACTGACATTTGGAGCCATAATCTAAACCAGACTGCGTCACTTAGATTTTACAAAGAAAAAACCCTCACACACCACCTCTCAAAAATAAGTGACTTTTTTTTGTTCAGCTAACAAGACTGTATCGCTTATCCTGATTGTAGCCTCACAAACAGTTGGATAGGCCCAAACGAGGCGGCAGAGAACATCAGCATGGGAAACAAAGCTCTTAAACAAGCTTTGCTGCTAGAAAAATACAATGTACCATGAAAGATTTAGCCTTTGGTTTCCACAAGTCAAATCTCAAGCAAAAGCTTCTTCCAACTGTATTGGTGGTACAGGCTTGTTTTCCCATCAACTGCTTACAAACCACACTTGCGTAACATTCTACCTCACCCCTCTAAATTCTGGGTTATTTTTTGCTTAATAGGACAAGAAGTCTGAATGACTAATTTCAAATTGAAAAGACTGTACCAATACTTTTTTCCCCCCAGCTACAGAAAAAGTGAAATAAAGATGGGAGACAAGAACATCCTTAAAAATACAGAACTGCAAATACAAACTGAAAAAAAAATAACCACCCTCAGAAATTTTAAAGCGTCATCTCACAGGGAACAGGATCCATCTTCCCCTTTGGAAACCAGAAATAACTATGAAATAAATGTTTTTATTTATTAAGCCAAGTTTATTTTAACTTTATGACACACAAAAAGCAAGCAAAGGGAAACAAACGATCTCATAAAGACAGTCAACAAAGAGGCAAGCTTGACCAATGTGTCTTCCATGAAACTCAATACCTTTTCCCAGGCAATTTACACTGATAACAGATGCATTTTCCTTGTGTTGCCTGTGTTTATCAGAATACATGCAAATAAGAGAAAAATGAGGAAATCTTGCTATCCATAGAAATATTAATCCAAGAAAATTCCTTCAATTTTTACCAGTGCTGAACAGTAAACTCGTGTTTTAATTTTTTTTCCTAAGAACATTTCAACATTTTAACCTTATCTTATTCCTTCAGCTTTTTGATCAGGTAAATGGTATACATGCTGCTTGTTATTGTTGGCCAGAATTCTTTAAAACTGCTCAAAATCAAATATTAAATCACTATTACTCAGGTCAAATGAGACAGAGGTACACAAAGAAATACATCTACAGATATACGGGCAGAACACAGAGATACTCAGGGAGAACAAATGGCTAATTTTAACTCCAAAACAAAGCTTTAAGAAAAGCACTGCAGCAGGGCTCCTTTCTCTCTCCCTTTTCAAGAAAAGTGGTCAACTTCACCAACTCCAAAAAAAAAAAAAAGGGGGGGGAAGCAGAGCACCATTTCCATTTTGAGACTTATTCAAATACATCCCTTTACGCAAAATATAGCCAGCAAATTAAATCTGCAAGACTGGCTGCAGCAAAGAAGGCATGCAGGCTCAGCTGCCCTTCACAAAGCATCTTTGTAGAGCTATCTTTCTGCCAGCGCTCCTTTTGAATTCCCAAACAATACCTCGCAAAAATTAGATCTCCTACTGTGGGAAAGTTCCCAAAACACAAGCCAAAATATATTTTCTCATGAGGATACAAAAAACCCTCAATGAGGAAGTCAAAGTTCTTACAATGACTGTTCAGTATACATATGGTTATTCTTGAAACATGCTAACAGATTAAGTAGCAGCATTCTGATTTAGGGGAAGAAAGCTATCAAAATCAGATCACTAATTCATCAGAATGAATTAGTACCTACCACTCAATAATTCGCATAAGCATACAGACTTTTAAAGACTTCTAAGCGTACAGATTTTTAAAAATAATGGAATTCAAGAAACAGTATCTGCTTTCACAAAACCTTAGCTAACCTCTATTGTAATAAGCATAAACTAAATGAAGCATCCTCAGAGATCACATTTGTACCTGGAAAAAAAGATGATTTAAAGTGTTCTCCATGAATAACCTGATAATCCACGGAACACTGTATCCTCCTACTAAGGAAAAACATGATTTGGGGAAAATACTTATGTGCCATTTACTTTTGTTGATTTTACACTTTTACCCCCATGACAAGAAAGAACCATCAGTCTTTTTTTGTCTCAGAAGTTCAACAGATTATTTTGCTTATTACCAGCTTTAGCAGAAGGGTGAGCCTAGCTGTGGCAATCAGCCTTGCCTTGCGATAACCCTCCTCTACCGCAGCCTCCCCAACAGCACCTCTGGCCACCCCCTGGCTCACCAGAGGGGTGAGCGAGGCCGGGTGGGAGGATGGTGTCCCTTTGGCATCACCAAGGGTACAGCCACACGCTCTTACGTCTGAACAGCACGTTAGGAGACAAAAAAAAGCTTGGGGTGAGGAAGAGATCCCTGGGCTTCAGGCCCAGCCCTGCTCACTTCAGTAACTTTCCTCAGCAAGGTTGCCCTGGAAAGGCAAGGCAGTGCCGTCGTGCTCCCAGCTTTTCCGTGCAGGAGAGCATAGCCACAAGGCTGTCAAACATGCTCGCAGCTCACAGGAACATACCCAGCCGGAACCCAGTGCAAACACTTCTGCAGCCACAGCAGGGCAGAAATCAAAAGCAAACTCTACCAAACAGATCATTAATCAAGTAGGAAATTACACAGAGCTTATCGGTGCTACAGTTAAACCCTCACCTTCCAAGTTACCCAGTTTCAAACTGGCTCGGATGTGTACAGCTAACTGAGCTGCAATCTTCTGATGTAATGAGAAAGCAGACAAGTGTTCGGGACAAGGCTTCAAATCAGCTATTTCTACTCTGTAGGTGAAGGCTTCCTGACCACACAGAGGTCCTTGCAAGCGTTGGTGAAACTCGTATTACTACAGGATACAGAAACCTACAAATGCAGAAGGTACCAGCCCTATGACAGGGGAGAACTACTGCAAAAGAAATTTAAAAGTCAACATTCTCACCGTTCTCAAAGCTCTTAGCAACAAAGACATGAACAGCTATGGCAAAATAGCTGTTCATCAGCTGTTCATCAACAGTCATCAGACAGACTGGGAAATAAACATATTTTCTTTCAAAACAAGCAGGATACTGAGCAGCCCGTTGCAGTACATGCCCTTAGTTTTAGGAAGGACATGAAAATTTATGGTGGAAGTTCAGAATCAGACATTCCAGGACTGTTCCGACAGACTGAGATTAGAGAGGTTGCAAGAAAACTTGAGTTACGGAAGGGTTGTTGGTTTTATTTATCAGTCACTAAAAGATGTATTCATACAATTAAGTTTGTTGGGCATGAAATTATGCTGCATAGTAATACTAGCTCAAGAGAAAACATTAAAAAAAAAAGATATTTACTTCAAAAATACATTCTCTAATATTATTTCTGTACTAAACAAACACATTACTTGCTTTCTCGGGTAAAGGTCTCACTTTTTTCAGACAGTTACTGTGTTTTTTATCCTCCCAGTTACGCGCTGAAACACAGCAAAAAAACCCTCTGTGGCCAAGGTCCATATATACATGTCTATTATAACTTCTGTTTTATCTGTATCCATCTCCCCCACTTACAGCCCAAGAGACACCGAAAGATACCACTTAACATACAGTTCATCAGACACTGGATCATCATTTTGTGAAGATGCTAACTATTTTGAACAAGTTTCCAAAACCCTGCAGCACCTGGAGGGCTATTTTTGCTCAGACCAACTGCCCTGACAGCTGACTTTATGATGGCAACTTCACTGCAAGCCAGCTGTCAAGCAACAGGAAAGTGCCTGGACCAAGAACTTGCAACAGCCTTTCTTCATTAAGCTGCGTCACTAACCACGCTCACAACGTTAACACAAAATGCAAGAGGCTCATGCCCCCACTTCAGAATTAGTTACTGCAGAAAGCCTGAACGCTACCATGGGGAGTGCAGTTAGGAATCTCAGTTTGTTGGCCAAACAGGGTGCCCCCCCC
>VYXH01000226.1:242512-270891 GCA_013397275.1 Burhinus bistriatus
GGTGACGGGTCCTATATCCATAGGCGAGGAGCAAAGCTGGACCGTTAAAAATAAAATAAAATAAAATAAAATAAAAATATATATATATAAAAAGACTTGATCTGCTGGATCGGGTGACTCCCCTCTTTGGGGAGGCCACCTGTTGTCACTCTTCTCAAGAGTAATCCGTATCAGCCGGCTGTCCCCTCTGTCACTGCTATAGGGGATAAAAAGGAGGAAGGGAAGGGTGTGAAATCTTTGATTTAACACTTTTTTCGGGGGGGTTATCTAGCAGCGGCTGCTTCGTCTCACGTGAACGTAAGTTTTTAAGGAGTAAAGGTCTTGCAACATGGCTGATTTTCTTTGTTTACCACCACGCCGAGCGTGTCTCAGCAGCGGCTTGACAAATACGAACCATGGAAGTATTATTAATGTGCCATTAACGGCAGTGTAATACTATTAATGTATTTACTTTTACAAGCGATGTGTACCCTTTGCTGATATGGATCATGCAATGTAAACAATGTCAACATTAAGAAATCTGTTTGATTTCCAGTCGCTAGCAGGGGTTTGCACATTTTAATCACGAGTAAGGGAGTGTAATTCTTATTTGTATTTTTTATTTGCAAAAATTCACAGGCATAACCATTTTTTTTCTTACACAACATACACTGCCAGTTTCAGGCGACAAAATCTTACACTTTTAGACACACATGGCTCTCAAACAGGTTGTGTCTTCAGACAATAATCTACTAAACCTACTGAATTTCTTCATATGGCTCATGAACAAAGATAACTCTTCGGGCTAATCCCGCTCAAATGTGTCAGCAGAATATTTTTGCAACTAATACCGATAATTCTGGGCAGTCCATGGGAAAAGACGAGGGAGGGCTCTGCATCCTGACTACATCTTGCTTGTTGGTGCTTATTGGTAGTCCTTATGGGGAATTAATTTTTTTTTTTTTTTAACTAACAGATTGAAAATATAATGTCCTTTGCCCTAAAAAATAGAAGTTTTAAATACGCCTCACATTAATCATTCAGAGAGTACCATTTCTTCAAATTAATCAAGCCTGCAGCTATGGGAAAGTGCCAGCTTTTCTGAAGCTCAGTTTACCAACCCGGAGTGCTAAGATTCACTGGTTTTGTGGGGTATATGTATAGGGCGAATGCCACAGGAATGCGAGGAATGCTCTCCTGGGCTCTGCTCCTCAATCACTTCAGGGCACCCATTCCCTCCTGCTACAGACTAGCTTGCCCGACATCTTCATATCTCTACATCAAAACAGAGCTACCCACTCTATTTTAATGTGCAATTATCTTTCATTTCAGCTCTATTAGCTGTACCAGCATCAAGTTGAAGTGTTTCACTCTGATTAATTTTTTGTTGTGTTATGTGGTAACACAATACCTGTGATTCACAGGGGTATTTAACTTCCACCAATGGGATTTTGGGGGCTCCAGCTGTACTCTGATTAGTGTAACAAATCTCGATGGCTACAGACATATGTCAAAGGCCTATCACATGCCACATGAGATGTTAGAAATGGGAATGAATGAAAGCTAGAGAATTATGTATAAATACATTCAACAATTTTTTAATAATATTTAGGAATTAGGTTGCATTAACACCTTTTTAGTGTCTGTAAGTAACATATTTGTATAATGCGGACGCTTCTGATTGTTTATGTTCCCCATGGTGGATACAAGTCTGTCCTTTATGCTGTGTTTTTCTAGCTGAAATTAGAATAGTTCTTACATCTGAATAGGAAAAAACCAGCAGATAATCATCAAGATACAGAGTAAGGACAATAATTATTAGAGAACACATCCGATTATCACTGGAAACCCCTATTTTTCATGCAAATATTCAACAAAATATAATTTGCAGCATCAAACGTTTTTGCAACTTTCACCTTCTCTTTGTCTTTCCTGTTTTCTAACTTCAACAATGAATCAGTGTGTTTTAGAATACACATATATACCAGGACCTGCCATTCATTTTGCGTTTGCTTTTTGGTTATTCCTCAGGCTACATTATCTAGCCTGGTTTACAATGGATTAGGAGGGGAGGTGTTGTTTGCACTGGTTATGTTATTACATTGCATTACATAGGCTTCTTACCCCATATTACACTAGGACACCAAGAGTTAACCATGTACATTACATGCAGTACATACAGTATTGATATTTCAGCAATATGAAAAGGCTGCAACTCAAAATGTGACAGTTCAGCATAATATCCTTTTGGATAGCTGTAACTAAGCACTATGTTCAAGTATTTTGCCTTTGAAATACAGAGTTTCTGCCTTCCTGAATATCTCTGTTTCTTTTAAGGGATAAATTGAAACGGTCAGGTCAAACAGTTACTAAAATGCCAAGGAAACAAATTCAACATTTCTGTGAGCTCTTTGCTATTTGCTAGCCCTTATTTTTAAAAAGATACTCGCACTTTGAGAGGCTTGCACTTGACTTAGCCACATGGCTTTTACTTCATGACACCAGTTACTGGTCACCCGCAGTTAAACTCCTGGTTTGCTCAGAAGAGGATGGCCTGCCCTGCTAGGGAAACAGAACATTGCCTCTTTGAGCAGTTTAGTAGACTACATACAGTCGGTATGGATATAAAGCCATGGATGTCCTTTTATCCCCTTTCTTTGGATAAACACTCATTTTCATCTGTCTTCTGGAGACGGCATGGCAGCTGAAGTAGATTCATGGGGCCGAGCTGCAGCCCTCAGAACTGCCCGTCTCCTTCCCAGCTCTCTGCTGGCACCTTCTCAGCAACCATAAAAAGTTACTTCCATAACTGTCCGTAGAAGTGGACAGGAAAGGGGAATGGATGTATTGACCTGGCAAACCACTCCAGAGCTGACCTTGAAAACAGTAGTCATCGCCACTGGGGGGGTCAGAAGCCAATTTTATTGGATTTTAAGTCAACGATGAATGATTTCAGGTACAAGTAAGGCCACTACTGAGGGGACACTATCTCCTTTGAACAAGATTAGCCTCTGCACTCTGTCTTTTGGGATGGCAACATTTCCAAGAATGCTGTCTCTCACTTTTTGGGATGTATACATGGCTGGGAATGTTACCATTTGCAGCTCCAGTTTTCGTCGTCTTTTACAACATGATAACGGGCGTGTGGGCTTTTGTGTTTGCTTGTTAGTAGGGGAGGGTTTTGTTAGTTTGTTACATAACATCCTCTAGTTACGTGGCTATTTGCCAACTAGCGATCGCTAGCGTACAGGCACAGTATGTAACTACCACCCTGTGCCCCTGAACCAGAGGGGAGGACAGAAAGGTAGCAGTGAGTTAGTACAGTCCATGCTAAAGTAATTCTTGAATCTTTACCATTGGTTTATGGTCCTTTTGTACTTACAAGACAGTACAAAATTCAATAGGTTATAAAAGAGAGTTCAGCCTGTGGCATAAAGCAAAATTTGTCTTTTGTTTTTTTCTTAAAAGGAAAAAGAGAAGAATTTGTGACTACTATAATGCGTTTCATACATTTATTCAGAATTTGCCCCTATTTGCATACCTACACATTTGGGAATATTTATCATTCGACTTCTGCTGTAACTGCAAATGTATGCAAACCGGCTTTAACTACTTAGTTTAATACTAGCAGTGGCAGCTCAGGGACCAGCTGTCCACGTCCAAGTATTTACATGGTCATTGGAGAGGAATCCACAGCCCACACGGCGTTCCCTTCAGCTGCATGGATAAAGGTGCCCAGACGGAAGGAAAGGTGGCTGAAATCCGTATTGCAGCAGCACCTAGGAGGAGTAGTAATGGATGGTGGCCCCCTATGCTACATATTGTATGAACACTGAACAAATTAGCAGGAACTCTTGAAGGTCAAGCCTGTATTTCTGAAGTAAGCTCAGGTACGCCTGCACAAGCCTCTCAGGAGTGGAAGTGATGATGGGAGATGATCGTGAGTCTCCTATCCTGGTACCTTCACTGGGAAAGGGGTGCTCAGGACCTCTCTTCGACATCATCTGCTTCAGCTTCTCGCCTGTGAAGAGAGGCACAAAAGTATTAACTTCTTAGGTAAAGTATTTTGAGATTTAAGGAAAGCACCGCAAAGTGCTGTTACTAACAACACTGACAGCATTTTGAGTTTTTTTTAAAAAGAAAATTAACTACAGATACAGAAACAGTCAAACAGCATCTTTTGCCTTTGTCAGGACATGTAGTGAAAGAGGTTGTTTGGTGGGATGGTGCAAAGCACACAGCAATACGTCGGTGCTTCAGTGGTGGTGCACTCCGGTACAGGCTGCCAGCACGGACAGGTGCCCTGGGGTGGTTCTTGATTTGCACCCGCTACACAATGGCAAAGGTATTGGACAGACTGACAACAGGGTCATTTTAGACAGACAACACTTTCTGAATCATAGATAGGTTAAAAAATGCACTCTACTGCTTTCCAGATAGTCATCCACAATCTAATGCAGGCAGGGTATACATAGGAGTGATTTCAACTGTTGAAAGTATATTATAACACAGTTTTGTGAACTGTATATTTGGTGTCACATATATTTCTAATATTACATTTCAGTAAATAGCATCCCAAATAAAGAAAAAATGTTTTGTTCTTATTCACTTATTCACAGTTTTCATTACTGAACAACTTAAAGCCCAAACTTACATTTCCGTGTTTTGGTTTTAAACCCATATATTTCCTAAAAGAAAAGACACACTTACTCTTTCCAAAATAATTGTAATTGAGTTGTTTAAAATAAGCTTTTGAAGTTTCTACAACTGAAACATTACAAGATTGTGCCGAAGTATGAAAAGGGGAAATTGTTTAAAAGTCAATCTAGACAGGATTACTATTTATTCAAAGCTGGCCAAGTCTTTAAAAGAATGTAACTCATACATATTAATGATAGATAGCCAGATGATCATTAATATCCAACGATACTGCTTTTCATAAAACACTGGAGGATGATAAAGTTATCTAATAGATCATGCAGAATGATAAATAAAACATGTAAAACTCTGCAAGGAAAATGAAACACATAGGAGGTAGGAATTTTATTCCTGCACAAAGATATGAAATATTTATAAGGGAAAAATTTGTTGTTAACATTGTTATTAAGACCTTTCACTCCAAATGTGCTGTTTTCAATAATACGATTCTATACTGATTGCCTAATTTTCACTGTCTACCATCAGAAACCTTTTTTAAAAAAAGTCAGCTTTGTTATACGATTGAAGTGTTTGGCTTCAGTCTGTACTAGCTGTTTTAAAAAATATGAATATATTTATAACTTTTGGCATTACTGCAGGGCATTATTCTACAAATTAAGTTTACAGCTGGTAGCATTTTTCCGTTATGAATTATTGATTAATTATTCCAGATATTGCCTGTCCTCGCTCAGCCACCAAGCACTGCTTACTGCATTGCTAAGTCAGCCTGTGCTAGAACTATTGCTTGGACTGAATCCCCGAATGCCACGTTCCCGTCAGCTTTCCCCTCTTTACTCTTGTCACCATCTTCCACAGAAATTGTCCATGCTTTCCCCCGCTCTCTTTAACATGCTGTACTGCATCACAAATATGTTCCAACATGATACTACCAGTGCTTATTAGAAGAGCATTTGCATTTACATTGCTTCCTAACAACCTTTGTGAATTCTTCCCTTGCTTTGAAATTAATAGTCATTGTGTATAATGTTTATGCGGTTCAGCCTTCTTCATCCTTCAGTCACCGTTTAGATCTGTTCAAAGCATATGGGGATGTGTGGGTGTGAACTTCAGTGAATGTTTCTGTGCTGTGCATACATATCCCGGCAAAGCGTATTCACACCTATATCATAATGTGACAAGTACAAGGTACCGATTTAAACAGAGAGAATCAACTTTAAGTTCAGTAAGTGCTAGAAAAATTAATATTTTTGTTACTTACAAATCAGTGATACCACACTCCATCAGTTTAGGTTCCATTTATTTTTCCAGGAAGAAATCATCCAGTACCTGGAATAAAACAGCATTAAAATCTAATTTTACCTTATCCCAAGAAAGCATATTCTGGAGAGATAGACACTGAAGTAAGCTACCAAGGTGATCTAAGCTTATCATAGAATCGTCCTGATCGTTCCAGACAAGTTAAGGACAATATGCCTAACCCTGTGGGTGGAGAGCTCTTCGCTGCATCCGTAGTCCAAGAATATGCTTATTAGACAGATCATGGAAAAAAATAAATAGTTTGTGTTCAAAACATTGTTGTGACCAAGTTTGTTTCACACAGACGCTACAATCACCAGTAATGTCAGCAGTGAAAATTAGGACTTTCTATTCATTTCTTTTTGTAAAGAATTTAATACAAAGAGATCGCTATCTCCACTGGGACCTTCAGCTTCTGTACAAATACACAATGATAAATTCAAGCATTAAGTTAAGTTGGAGCAAGAAATCCTTGACTAATACAAAAATAGAGATCTGAAGGAACAGACAAAAATAAGCAGCACTGTGCAGGTAAGCAGTCACTAACTCTGGGGTAGAAGTTTACACAGTGTATTCCTTGTATCAGCTGGTTCTATATTTAAGACAGACAGCAATAAATTATCACTTTCCCTCAGTTTTTTGTGTTAATTTTGCTGTTTGTTTCATTTATGAAACAGATACTTATAATAATCTTTAAACATTCAGCAGCTTGCTGTGATAAACAGTATCTTCCTACTCCTGTAACAACTGATCTGTGAACATTCACCATTGCCTTCTTGTACTACTGCTGGAAAAACATGGGAACATGCTGTCTGGTTTGCTTTTCATTTCCAGAACAAATTTTAAAAAAAAAAAAAAAAGATTTTTAAAAAATTGCCTCTCTCATTGCTGCTGCACTTAGCAGAGCAAATAGCATGGGGAAGTTGCCAATGAAGATCTGTAGCTGACCAAGTATAACTTGTAAATGTGTTTTCTAAGTCAGGAAGAGAAACTGAAACATGGGAAGCAATTGTACAGAAAGAGGTAGTTGAGATTAGCGTTTTGTGGGAAATCAAGTGACTCTGGAAGATGTACATTTTTGAAAAACACATGAATTCTTAAAGATTTTGTCAGGGGGAAGCTCTTTACTAGGGATTTCCCCTTTTTTGTGCTATTAGCGACTTAAAAGACTGCTGACATATGCTGGCATCTGACTGGCATGACGAGAGCCCTGCACACTGCCACGATAAGCGCACTCCTGTTATCCATATGTAATTTTTGCTTCTCTTCCTTCAGCTCGACCTAGCTGGAATGGAGACAGCTCAGTGTGTTTAGTCTTTGGGATAAGGAAGTCTTGAAATACTTCAGAAGTATCCTCCTGCAAATAAACGGGAGGGTGGGGATTGGCATCCACATGCTCTTGTTCGTGTGCAATTAGCATCCACGTGGGGAAGCAGATTCTTCAGTGGGAGACGAGCTAGAGCGGATCATTTCTCCTGCCTCAGTGTATCTTTGTAGCACAGTCCAGGTCCTCATCTGAATAAAATCCATCTATTTCAATGAGATCAACAAAATCCTGCTAGATCAAAACAGCTAAGGATCTGCTCCTTGGCTCTGATCCCTGTTGGGGCTGCAGGAAGCTCCCACAGTGTTGCGGCAGAGGATGGACATGCCCCTTTTGGTCTCCAGCTAAAAAAAAACCCCTGATGCACCATTTTAAACCCCCAGAAAGAGAGACCTCTCTAACGTACGCTCAGCCGTGCCCCTGGGAAGGAGTGCGTGACGAACAACAAAACAATCTTGCCCCTGTTCGCCCAGTGGCGACATCTGTGTCTTGTTAGGAACGTACACACTTTTAAAATGGTTCTTCTCTCAGGTGGAAGTGAGCTGTATAACTTCATTCCATTGATGTGAATAGCTAACAATTTTGCCTCAAGCCTTCGCATTACTATTGCGTTCAGGTATGAAGCTAGATTCTTCTTGCCATGGAGAAGAGGAGCTGGAGTACAAGAGAAAATTTCATCTTTAATTAATTTGTCTTGGTCCCTTGTGTTCCAAAAATAATACCAGTGCTCCAGAAGTTAAGTATTTGCATGGATATTTTGCTATATTCAAATAGACTTTCTGAACTTTTATTTGAAGTACCTGTAATACTTAACCCACACTCATCACTAATACACTTTTAGTAAGGGTCCTGTTCACCGTGTATGTAAATCTCTGAGCCAGATAGTGCATTGATACTCCTGGGCAATGTAAATACATTTGATTAAAAACATGGATCAGCACATCTTCAAAGTGCAAAGAGGGGCCTTTCAAGCAAAAATATCACATATTTTTTTGAAACCAGCAAAAATGGTATGGATATTCAGTTGATTTGGAGACCAACACTGAAGCTAAAGGAAGTATCACGGAATCATGGAATCACGGAATGTTTAGAGTTGGAAGGGACTCTAGAGATCATCTAGTCCAACACCCTTGCTGACGCAGGAATGCCTAGACCATGTTACTCAGGACTGCATCCAGGCGGGTCCTGAAAATCCCCAGAGAAGGGGGCTCCACAACCTCCCTGGGCAGCCTGTGCCAGTGCTCCATCACCCTCACTGTAAAGGCGTTTTTTCTTATCTTTGAATGGAACTTCCTATGTTCCAGCTTGTGCCTGTTGCCCCTCGTCCTGTCACTGGGAACCACTGAAAAGAGTCTGCCTCCATCCTCCTTCAACCCAGTATTTTCCTACCATGATTAGATCTTAAAAAAACTGTGCATGTGGGAGTCGAGGTGCACTTCACTTTGTGGGAGCTTCAAATCCAACGCTTCCAAGGATAGCCTTGTGGGAAATAAGAAAGGGATCTGCAGGTGGATGGACATGTGATGGCATTTGAAAAAAACTCATCCACAGGTAGCCTGAACCCATTCTGCAGCTCTTGCAAATCTTTGGTTTTGTAAAATTTAAAGAGGAATAAGAGTACTGAACATATCCAAAGCATTACATAGCTTTGAGATATTAACTTAAACACCTCATGGTTTTGCAATGACCATACATATGTTTTGTCATCAAAACCATGCAGGTACATCATAGCCCTGGTAGAGCATCTCTTTGCCTGAAATGTTTAAGGTTAAATCGTACGGTATCTTCAACATCTAGCAGGCATTTGCAACTCTTTTGAAGGCAACTGAAAATACTTAATTGGCCCAGAGATACTCACATACACAATTATGAAGTGAAATAGGGTAGCTGACATTAAAGGCCATGGATGTAGAATCCATAAAAATGTGATAACTTGTTCCACCTGTAATTTCCCATAAAATAATTTTCATTAATTTACCTGCCCATCATTTCCCTGAATTCATCTGAAACACTGTATAGTGATCAGAAAATCAGGAAAGAACTCATATTTCCCTCTTCTCCAGGGTAATTTCTGGGGCCAGATACCTTTCCCAGAGCAGCAAGAGGGAGGTAAGATCCAAACATAGAATTATTCTGGAAAACCAGTGAGGATCCCTTTTGGGGGTTAAAAAGGCATGTTTAGTTTATTCCCTTCCACTCCTTCACTGTTCTGTATGCAGTGGGAGAAGACAGTCCTCTCAGCTGCACCAGAGTTCAGTAACTAATTCTTAACATCTTTCCAGAGGTGCTGCAGAGTCCTCTTTTCACTGGACATAACTATGTGATTATTTACTCAGTGGGGGGGGGAATCTTAAAGAAAACAAAGCTTAGTTAAAATACAGAAGATGGATCAGAATTAAAATAAATACTAGCTTTAAGCTATCTAGCTTTACCCTTCTCACGACTTGAGGTAGAGAGGCTATTCTCAACCTATTTACCCAGAAAGCATAAAGAAGGTGTATGTCTGTAAAGCAAATCCTCGTGCTTACTGTCTCCTACCAGTCAGTCCTTGCTGGTTTGTCCAGGGCAAGTGCCCCACCATCTCACAGCCTTATTAACTATTCCTTACGGGGCTAAGGTGACTACTTTTTTCCAAGCAAATTTCCTCCAGCTACCGATGCAGGCCCTGAGGCTCACTGAGGCTACAAAGACCCTTAATGCTGATTATTAGACACCCTTCAAGGGCTTACTGACCTAGTTAGAAACCTCATCTCATAGAGTGATCTCGGCCCTAGCCAGATTATGTATGCTGGTCGACACTTGAAACTTTTATTGGCTTGTCTGTGCAAGGTAAAGCATGCCAACGTAGTCATGCCAGTAAAAGCTCAGTGAGAATACATAATTATAAAGATGCCTTTTACAGCTACAGCTTATTCCAGCCCCCTCGCTAAGATGAGATACAATATTACAAGAGCTTTCAGTGGAAGGGAGTTCATAGTGGGACTGGTGCTGTTACTGTAGCTGCTTTAATTATAATCATGCAGTTAAAGCAGAAAAAAAAAATCCTGCACTGTCCTTTCAACTGAGAAGACAGGCATTTTTCATCACTCCTCCTGAAATTATTTCCCTCTGTTTTGAAGTATGGTTTGAGGCAAGCGCTCCAAATCTTCTATCAAATTTGGGTCTCTTTGATGATCCCCTTAGGCTCCTGTTCTGCTGTATTAATTGAAGCTTAGTGCAGTAGGAAATTTGGCCTCATAAATTTTAGAAATGCCGCATATTTTTCTAGTAGTACTATAACCTGAGATACATTTTAATTTTTTATGTCACTAATCACTTCTTTCATATGCAAAAACATGCTGCCATGGTGAAATCTTATGATTTTTTTAGACAGGAAAACATCACAGAAGAACACTAGGGAAGTATAAAGATTTCCTTCCTTTATAATGCTTGTTGTGTGATACATCTTTGAACAAGCCACCAACATGTGTCCCTCCTTGTTATAAAGCACATAACAAAACGTGTGCACCTACCTCACAGGGGCGTTTCGAGGGCTGGTGCTTGTAAAGCCCTTTTGAGGATGAAAAGCATTATATGAGTATTGAGCACTAATCTCAGGCATGTGGACAAGCCACGCACATGCGAAGTAAAAACCTTTCTAATAACATCCATCTGCATCTTGAATACAAGAAAGAAATTGTAAGACAGCCTGTCAATGATCAAGGCCTTTTCATGCAGCTCACCCTACTGTTTGGCGGCTGGCCAGCTCGGAGACCCTACGGAGGAAAATGGCTCCAAAGGAAAAAATGTGCATGTTAAGCAGAGGACAGCCTTTGTGAAGGGTGAGAAAAAACAAGACAAATACCCTCAACTGCCAAAGTGCTCTCTGGTACATGGTGGAATGAAGTGAGACGAAAGGGAAGGAAGAAACTGCAGGAGGCAGGAGCCTCCTCCTCTCGCTACAGATAACGCTCGCCTGTATGCACTATAGTGATGAAATTAAACATGTTTCTACTTCAGGACCAGGCCTGCTTTACATTAAAGATGTTGCTCTGTGGAGAGGCTGGGAGAAGCCAGGGAAGGATTTATTTGGAACTGCGGCACCTAAGCCAGCCTTCAAAACTGTATTAACGACACCACAAAGTCCTTCAAAAAGTTTGTGGGGCAGTGCAGTACGAACAGAGCATGCTGAGGAGGTCTGAGCAGCTCTTCTTCAGATGCCGACCTTGTTATTCAGTGGGACTTATCTTGCTGTCAAAGGCACTTTAACTGGTGCTGCTGACATGCAGGGCACTGGCTCCCTCAGTCCTCCCCTACTGTTACAAGCCCTCGTGCAGAATCATCAGTGCATTCTTTTGCCTGATATATATACACACATATATATATCTCCAATGTCAGAACTAGCCCCCTTACTTCCTCTCACCAGTCATCTGCGGATTGGTTTCACTCAAGCTGTGCTCCAGCTGTACAGCGTTGCAATGCTGCAGCAAACATATGGAGTTTCAGCCGATAGTCCTCCTTCACTTCCTACAGCCTTCCAGTCTCTCTCTTTCCCTACAGTACCCCGTGGGCTACCTCAGGTGCAGCAAGGTGTAATTAAAGTAAAATATGCAGGATTTGAACTAATAACAAGAAAATCTCCATCTAGATGTTTAGAGAATTTCACCTGGAAAACTTTCCGGTTGTCCATTAAAATGTTTACATGCAAGAGATTTTTCCTCTAATAAATCATAGTTTACATTTAGATAGTACCTTTTATTCTGATAGCTCATCTTTACCTAAAAGTTGATTCCAGTCATGACTCGTGTAGACTTTCATTCAAATTCCTGCCATATAGGAAGAGACCGGAATTAAATATTTAAGCGGCTTTTAATTCACGTTATCTTGCCACAGATCAATTTAGCACAACTCATCAACTGCTAACATCATCAATAATTAATGTGGCTGCAGGTCATCTACATCAGAGTTCTGTTAGTCCTCTTAACGTCTTCCTGTGGTTTGCTCCACGAGTCCAGGGAGAGCAGGCCAGCTCTGCCATGGCTCACAAGCATAATTCATAGAGGAGCTCAGTCCACCGAAATAAAATAAAATATAAAATAAAATATAAAATAAAATAAAACAAAAACCAAAACCCAAAACCAAAACCAAAATCACAAAAACCCCCACACCAAAGCAAAAGACTTTGAATGTGCTCTGAGAAGTGTTCAGGATCCAACAGATGAGCCCTGGTGAATTTTCCTACCATGGTATATCGTGTTACTAATCCCAGCATTTGATTTCCTGATCTCCCCCTGCCTGCAGCAGGGATGGCAGAAGAGCATGTGTCCACGCCTCAGCTGTTCCAGCCCAGAGCCGCAGTGTGGACTGAAGCAAACACTATTCACCTAGGTGGGGATGTCTGGCATCCAGTCAGTCACTACAGGTATGGCAACCTCCAGCACAGACTGGCAACTGGAAACTGTGATGTTAGAGATTTGTAGCGTGCAAAAGCAAACTTAGTGTAGAGTACTAGCGTTATTTTGGATGCATTTTGCCATGTAGCTGCCCTAACTTGAGCTTGAGAGAAGTGATCCAAATGTAGACAAAGCCAATAAATTGTCCAATAAAGCAATAACTTGCCTAAGATCTCCAGGGCTTTTTTTTTTTTACCAAATTCGAACCTGCCATAAGTACCAACAAATGTATTCATTCTCACAGAAAAAAACAAAACAAAACAAAACCACATTATGTAGTGACAGACAAGGCACAATCCTCAGAATCAAACCTTGGGAAGCATGAAAATCACATATGAAGAGCAAAGTCTTTAGCATGCCTTACCATCTTTACACCACCTACAATGGCCTTGCTACCAAAGAGGTAGCATCTTTAATATCTGCTACCAATAAATCCCAGGAAGCAAAAGGTAAGTTTTGGGGTTTTTTTAACCCAGCCTTTCAGCAAAAACCTTGGCAGCACGTTCACACATTCTTGTATTCATAGATTGCTGCATCCAGCTATCACAGTTGTTCATTTAGAAAATCTGTAGTCCAGACACAGCAGCCATATTTTCCCATCTTTTATCTTTCTGTGACTTATTAGGCTTTTTCTATACAAAATATAACCATGCCAATTAGAAGGGTGGTCTTTTACTTTCATAATTAGACATGTACCATCAATAGTGGAAGAAGTTTGCACAGCGTAAAGACAGACAAGAAAAATAAAGGTTATCCCCCTTCCTGTGTGAAAACCAATACCAGCATCAGCACACCTAGCCAGTGTAGCATTGCTCGTGCCAGTCTGAACACCTCTTCAACTGCACTGGTATTTTAAATGGTTACACTTTTCCATGAAGAGGAGGGCTTGGGGACAAAGCCAGCCTCTGAGCCTGTCCATGCATGCTGCCTCCCGGTTGCAAGGTAGCGCGGCACACCATTGCAGGTGACCATTGCAGACGATGGCAGGAGGCTGTGCGCAGGCCCCGGAGATGGCTGGCAGAGGCTGCGCGCGCTCCCACCCTGGCATGACAGAGCACAAACCACGCTGCCTGAAGGGCCTGGGGAAGAGGCTATTGGGAAAGTGATGGGAGGAGGAGTGAGAAATGGGAGAGACCAGACTGGGAAGAGGAGGAGAGATGGAGACAAGTCACACTGGGAGGAGCAGCTGGAGGGTCAAGAGGAGGAGCCAGGAGCAAAATGCTGTTGAACAAGTAACCCTTGGTGATTCAGAGCCAGTGTCCACCAGCTCAGTTCTTACTCAGAAGATCAGTATTTGCCAGCAAGCGCGTACAGACAAGCATCGCCAACCAAACGCTCAGATACTGCCCTTTAGGGACGGCTGGGAAAAAGAAAACTGCTAAAGCGACAATAAAAAAGCCTCAGTACACAAATCAGAGCTGCCATGTATGTTTAACTAGAGTGTTAACGAACACTGTGCTTTCCTTGATTATTTGTTAATGAGAAGTCTTATTTCAGATGTGGTTGGAAATATATTGGAAATCTCTTGCTGAGCATTTTTAATATTTTATATATTGCTGCAGCACTGAGGATTTGTATTGCACCATACTGTTCCCTTTGGATTCGCACACATTGAAATGGCTCATGCCCTAAGGTGTTTATAAGTGAAAGAAAAAGCAGAAGACAACAGATGGAACCAGCAGCTGGAGGATCAGCAGAAATCAAGGCAGCTCTGATACACACACCAGCCAGACTTTTGTCTGGGGCTCTCTTATCCCATACCTTTAGCCAGCACCAGAAAAAAAAAAAAAATCTCAACAAAATTAATGGGTGAAACAGAGAAAGAGTAACTAACTCCAGAAAAAGATCTGCATGTCCTCACTTAGACCACTTTCATGGAGTAGAGGACCCTGAAGAGCCACAAGTGCTGCCCAGGAGCCACCTTTTTGGATAAAACCCCCCTAAAGCAGCAAATAGCAGCTGAAACCCAAAAGGTCAGGGTCTCTATAACTCTAGTTTCCTAAAGACAAATCGTTTTACATGTCAATGGGCAGTCTCCAGCAGACTCATTGCACCCATGGAAAGAGATGTGGGCCTCACTTCGAGTCAGCTCTCTAAGGAGGCCTGCAGGAACTGCCTCCCCAGGGCTGCCACCCTGCTGGCAGCAGGATCGGGTCAGGCCAACATCAGGGACGCTCACAGAGCCAGGGGTGTGATATGTCACAATGCATCAGTCCTCAGAACTTGTGGGGGGGGAAGACCCCACAGCCACCACCGTGGTGGACAGAGGAGCCCAGGTGAAGCACAGGTTAGACCCTTTCCAGGCAAGGATTGCCCACACCATGCCCTCCTGCCCCCGCAGACCTTTGGTGGGGAAGGCACTCATGGAGGTAAGGGTGATATTCTTGGGTAGATGATGACACCAGGGGTCTCGGAGCTCCTCGCATGGTGGGGTGCTGCTTCAGCCTGGAGCAGGACTGCAGGTCCTACAGGGACAGGGGAAGGGCAAGGTTACTGCCTGCATGCATTGCTGGTGTTCATCCAGTGAACCCTTCTTTAACAGGATGGATTGTTGATTAAAGTAGAAGCAGCAAGGAGAAAGGTTAAGTAGTGGCCCAAAATACATGTTAAATGGTGCCAGGTTTTGTTCCATTGGACAGTTTGATGCCTAAATAGAACTCCCCCCACTACTTCAGTTGTTTACATTTTTCATATCAAGTAAGCATCTGGGTATTTTTCAACCACAAGGGGCTATTTATTGTGTGCCAGGCGCACACATGCATGCGCAACCAGAGCAGTAACATGAACTGGATACTTTTTCAGTTTGGAAGCTTTGTGCTCTGCTCAGCAGTTCTCATTCATTACTTAAAAAGTGTGCCCCTCACCTGCATATTGAAGAGCGAGCCTTGGCGGTGTTGGAGGGGAGAAGGAGGTTCTGGTCCGAGGGGCTGCATGAAAACCTCCTGCTGAGTGCCAGCAAGGGTTTGTCAGTGTTTCTAGTTAACAGCAATTACAGAGATGTTTTCCTACTACAGCTCCATTTGAATTCAAATGCAGCGGTGTGAAAGAGCAGACTGAAGAATAAAACTGATGGACTAAAAAATATGTACCTTTATGAAATGAATCTGAATTTGTCTTGGGGCCTGCTTTTTAATTATAGTGATGATGTGTATCTAGATTCATACTAATAATGATTTTTGAATAGTACAAATTTAGAGACATACATTTCAGTGCACTTATACCTTGTTACAATTAAGAGTTGTACAAGTTGTACTTTGATACTCTCTTTCTTCTTTAAATGCCGAGGTACTAGAAACAATACCTGGGTGGTATAAACTGTGTTACAATACAGTATATGTATTCCAGTAGTACTGAATATATGAGTATGTGCTCTTCAAGTTATACACAGCAGTAGTTTCTGCTATTGGGGTACAAGGGACAGGAACATAAAAACCACAGGTTGGGGTCAGATTAAGAATTTGTTGTGGTAGATATCATCTAATATCCTTGCTGAATTGCTCTTAAATCTCATTCACAGTTTTTGCCTTGCAACTTCTTTGCGGCAAAAAGTGACTCAATTTAGCTATGAACTGCATGAAAAAGAATTTCCTTTGATGTTTTAAATCTATTCCTAGCAATTTAATTTTAGGTTTTGGCTTATGAAATGTTGCAAGTGCTCCTTATTCACCTTCTTCAGAAAGGTCATTATTTAACAGCTCTCTACTACAGCCTCTTCAGTCATTTCTGAGAGAGAACATAAAATTATTTAGACTTTCTGAAAAAGCGGAGGCAAATACATTGTCTTTAATTCCAGATTACTACTAATTTTCAGCTGTTAAAATTAACAGAATGGCACAGGTAGATAAGTACATCCTCATTAACCTCTTCCAGTACCTTTTCTCATTTTAACAGGTCATTTCATGAGATTGGTAAGAATGAGGAACAAGAACAGCACACAATATTCAAGATGCAGGTGAAGCACCAGTATATTCAGTGGCATAATACCTGGAGGTCATGCTGAGCTGCCCATTCGCTATGAGCCACCACGATACCATCCCCACTCCTTGTCAGAAGCAGCATATAGTGGTAAAATTGCATGGTCTAAGTTGTATAAATAGCACCCAGTCACAAAACCAGCCTGTCAGCTTACCTACTCAACTCCTCTGCAGCATTGTTAATACCATTAAAAAATAGAGCAAGTTTCGGAAAAATGTCAAGTTGGATAAACCTGTTTCAATGCAACAACTGTGCTACATGCTGTCCTAAGAGGTTTTTCTACCAAAGAGCTTTTCTACCCTGCTTGATATCTAATATAATGGTAAGATTATTATTACTCTCAGTAGATGGTGGATTACACTCTCTCAGGAGCGTATGTTTTCTGGGGAAAGCACTTTCCCTGAGAAACTAATCTTGGAAAGTGCTTTGGACTTTTCTTGCTGACTGTCCTTAATCCAATAAGATCGCAACGGTATTGTGTGACACAGGCGTTGTTCTTGTGAATGAGTTCTGCCAGGCGATTCTGAGACAAGAGGAATAGTCAAGGTTATTTTTAAAGCACCAGAAGTAACTTAATCGCAGCAACCTAATTGCTAATCGAGAATGCACAGCTTGCTATTAGTGACACTGATAGCTTGTAAAGGGAAAAGTAAACTTCACCTGATTATTTATAGAGTTCTGTTGCTTGTAATGGAGCAAGTGTGTTATTGCAGATTTTCAAGTTAGCAGGTTGGTTCACAATTAGCATATTATTCATATGCTTTCTAGGAATCTTCAAATAAAGAGCCAAGCATCTATGTTTCAAGTTTCTCATACTCTAGACAGGCCTACAATTACTGTTCTATTTCCAATGGTTTAAAGATTAGAAGGTCCTCTGATCCACCTGGCAACCTTGAGGTCAAAAGGAGTTTGACCTTCTCATATAGCCTCAGAAACCATCTTCTCAAGGAAGCAAAGGTGATAAACTGAATGATAAGCCTGACCACACAGGACTTCTTCACTATATCATTTCAGTCATTCTCATAGAGAATCCCGATTAACTGCTTGAATGACTGTTAGCAGGTGACAAGAGAGTAAAGCTTGTCTTTATTTCTTCTGCTCTCTTCCAGTCTCAGGCTCTTAATCAAATTTAGGAGAAAAAGCTAAGCAAATGAAAACAGAGTTAGATGCTACTTGAAGTATGCTTGGCCGATATGGATTACCTTTGGAAGATATCTAACTAGGATTAAAATGACTAGTCTTGTGTCTAAAGGGGCCTCATTATCTTTGTCTTCATAATATATATGTAGAGAAGGAAAGTGCAAAAGAAGAAAGACGACTATCCAAGAGTCTGAACTTCCACAATCTGCGCAAGTGCCGCAACTGATGGGCTATTTGTGATTTCATCTGCTGATTGCTGTAGTCCCCTGTTTGCACGCAGTTCCCCCCCAGGAACCCAACGGCATTTACACCTGTGTGCATGCCAGGGTGGGAGCACCACTCTGGGTGCCGTCCTCCTTGGGGAGACGCCAACTTCAGCATTTCTCTCCTTCGGCCACTTGTTCCCATCTTGTGCTGTTCGTTTTGGCACAACTGTTTCTCCCCAAGCCGCCCCCTGAGGCCACATGGAAAATGAGACCAGTGAACAGATATGTGTTAAAAATAACCAGGAAAAAAAACCAAAGCATTTTACCATGGGGTGGAGAAGCAGTTGTTTCAGCGCCCTGGGCAGCCCCGGGTAGGCAGGCAGAGGGGCTGAAGCTGGCAGCACTGCAAAGAAACGGCATGCGGCATCCCACCCAGGGCTGGTGGCTCATATTATGTGGTGATGATCTCAGGATAGCTCTCAGAGGGTGGATTCCTACACCAAGCAGGTGAACATCGTGTTTGCCATTTACATGGCTATACCCAGGAGGCTGAGATATCTTTTTCTCTAAAGATAGGCAGAAAAAAAGGCAAAAACCCAGCAGTGAGCTGCAGGCACCGTTGAAGCCTGTGCTGTCCCTGACAAGTGGTTACCTCTGTTTACTGACTGCTGTTTGGTGCTTTTCAAGAGGAGATGTATTTAATGGATGAAAGATGGAAAGCAGCTTATGATGTTGAAATTCTGCCTCCGTCTTTTTGGAGACAATAATGGAAGTAAAATAAGCCAGAGAGACATATTTGCATTTTGAGTAATGTTTGAAATTATAGTCTGTAACAGAGCTTGAACTTTTCATTATTTCTCTATTTCTCATTCACAAATTAGTATTTAGCACTCGGTCTGGCTTGACTTATCAGTTTTAAGACAGAACAGAAAACCTTCTTATCACTGATTCAGAATCACTGGCCCTGGGGCTCTGTTTTCCGAGCGGCTCACTCCTGCAAATCACGGAGTATCTGCAGCTTGCATGGAAATTAATAGGTTCTGTTGTAAACACACGTCTTGGGCCTGCTTATGCTTTTCATTAAGCCTTTGTGAAATAACTATTCCTAGATAATGCCAGCTGTGGCCATTTTATACTGGAAAGCAATTGGGATGTTCCAGTTAAACTAGAACCAGGAACTCTTACTCCAGAAAAAGAAAGTCCACACATGGAATTAATTTGAAAAGAGTTAATCAGAGTAATATCAAGCACAACTCACGGTATTTGCTGTATGTTTATATGGTGTAGGTCAGAGTAAAGATGTTTATCATAGGGTGACAGGGCCAATTTTGTCCTTGATTCCCTGAATCCTTACACAAAATACGCTTAACTGTATCCACCATGAGTAGTAACACTAACCACCAGCTTCAGCTGGTCAAATTATTGTCATCTGGAAGTTACTGTTTGGCCGATAAGATGAACTATTTCTGTTGCTGTTGAGGGAGTGGGAGGATGCTAATTCCCTAAAGGGTGTTGTAAATACAAGCAATGGTTCCGTATTTAGCAATAGTTTGGTTCTCTGTGCTTTTAAATACACCCTACTCAAATATGTGCTTGCAGGCGAATAAGACTGCTAGGATTTATATGATTGTTTATTTACCTTAATATAAATAAAATTAAATGCCCTAGCTTATAATTAATATTTCAGCATTAACAGTGAAACAAAAGGAAAACCAGTCTCAGGGTTATTTAAATAACTATCATTCTTATCATCCTCTCCTCTTCCCCCATTCATTATTCCGGGAATATACCCACAACTTTCTCCAAAACCTTGATCAAATAAATATGTCTTTCACTGTGCCTAGAGAATCAGTGCATCTGGCCCAGACTAGGGACCATACTGTAGAGATTTCAAGTCTCCACAGAGTGTGCGCTGCCAGCAGCGCCTCTCTTTATCTGACCAAGAATAGCCTGCTCACAAGCCTTTGCTAAGCCAAAACTGCTGAGAGACAGTCCCTTGGGAATCAAGCCAGGGTTTTTCCCAGTGACAGATATATTCCATCTTCATTCTTATTAATGGAACATTTATAATTGATATTCTTTGTTTACCCTTTCCCTTATTCTACAAGGAAGAACGAAAGTCCAAACTTCGCTTTCTGTATGACAAGCAAGAAGGCATTCCTTACACAGTGTTAATCTCACAGTGGCAAACATTGAGAGACAGCTTGACTTTCTATTAAATGACAATTCAGTTTCTACCAATTATTCAAACACATTGTTTCTTGTGAAGCCCAGACAGAACAATAACACATGTAATTAGTGAAGATTCTTCTCTGGAAAGGGAACTGTTTGTTTACATGAAAGTCCAGACTATGGAGTTGAAAAATAGTAAACCTGATGGAAAAATCAGAACATAGTTCCAAGCTGTATTTTCTCTGGCAGCAAAGTTGATTTAAGTGGTTCCTGCTTTTTATTTTTGCACCTATGACACCGTCCACTGCCTCTGCACTTGTGCTGATGCGACTGTTTTGGGGCCATGCTGTAAACTGGATTAGTGAAACAATCCCGGAAAATTTCCCCATCACCTTTAATTAACAATGAAAAATGTTATAAATTAGCAGGACCCCGTCATGCAGAGGTTTTGGAACCACACTGTGCATCGGCTATTAACTCTGAGAAGCAGGCTCAGTTAGTACCTGCTCCTCAGAGCTCAGCTGCTGATTACAGGATGCTGGAAATACGATGTTAAAGGAATCCTTGCATGGACTACTCACACTCAAAATTTAGCCCCATGCTGAGTAGGACTGAATATGGTTTTAAAAGGTGCCCTTCCCTTTCCATGCAATACAGTCAAAACAGAAGTCATCAGGCTTTACTGAGAGGCTAGCCTGACTGAACTGAACTGGAGTAATCTTTGTTTCAACTGTCTCTGCACATAGTGATCTATTTTCAGTTAATATGGATCCTGAGAAGATATGTGGCTTGGAAATTAATCCCTTGCCTAGGAATAGGAGTCAAGTATTATCTACACTTGAAAGTTCAGTTGGATTAACATATAATTATAGAAACTATTCTGGAATAACTCCCCAAGTGTTTCCCCAAAAGAGTTCCTTTTTGTTCCTGTTTTGCTTCATCTATTTTCAACAGCTGCTCCACATGAAAACTCACCCTCCTGTTTGGCACCTTTGTTTCTATTTTCTGATAACTATGATAGTTTGGAGGATGATTTTTTTTTTCTTTCATTCTCAGCCTGGATCAATACAGCTCTACTAGCTAAAGCAATAGCATAAATATCAGTAGACCAGCAGGGAATTGATTTAAATCTATACCAGCAATGAAGTCGTCTGGCATCATCAGCTGCTGCTCCAGTAGGAGACTTTGTCAGCACACTTCTAATGGTTTGTCCTTTTAACTAAAAACATGGCTTGTGGCTTTTGCAGAGGCCTAAACCCACACTATGCTTTATAAATTCCCTGTGTGACAAAGCTTTAGGGCTGAGCCTGGTGCAAAAGGAACTCTGGTTGATGCCCAAAGACTTGTCTTCGGCTGTAATAATGAAACATTTATAGAGATTTACACTTTTTTTTCCACAAACATTGATGACAGATATCTGCTTCTCAGCTGGAAACCTGTATGGGGTTTGTCTGGCTACATGATATTCAATGGCTGAATCCTTATAAAGTCCCAGTTATGGAGGTGATGACGGAAATGGTAACAAGACTGTCCCTCTCAGGCAATCATGATCTTAACAACTTAGTGATACTAGAATTGGGGTATTTTTTTTTTTGAAGCTGTTATCCAAGTGCTTTGTAATAACCATTAAGGCAGAATCTGCCTTCATATGCTGTCAAGCTCTAATAACCCTCAGTTTTGGCAGTAAAAATATCAATACTAATCTCAGGCTGTAAATTGATGCTACAGAGACTTCGGTGATTTATGAGTTCCTATAACACTCTTGCCCTGTCTGCACAGGTGAAAGACACAACTTGCAATCATGAGCCCTTAGGTTAAGTTTCTAGCTATGTGTTGCTAAAGCAATTTTCCAAATACTTATTTCCTTATCTATATTTAGTCCATACAGACCATAACAGCAGCTTATGAAGTTCACAGCACTCCTTGCAAAGCGCACCATTTATATTTTATGGACTGTGAAAGTGTGGTCTGGAGGCTACTGGTGAACATCAGCATGAGTTAAACTCTGAGGTCAACTCTGTGCCTCAGTCTCCACCCTCCCATGCCTTGAGTTTCAACCAAGGAAAACTCAGGTACTCAGGCTGGATGGGAGCTGGGATGCTTCCCATCCAGATGTCCCACCTGAAGGCTCAGTGGACCAGCAATGAGGAGCATGGCGTCACTTAGCTGTTCTCGTACCGTGCCTTCTGGATGTGCACCTGATCAGCTGGAACAGCATCTCATTCCATAAATTCAGACCCTTTTGAAATTCTACCCTAAAATTCCTTGTGAAGACATGTCTGTATGACCGGAAGAACGTCTCTTAAAATCACTGAGCTTTCTTATTTAAAGTGACTTTACGTTCAATGATATTTTAACTTGACACTGAAATCAATTAAAAGTAATTAAAGCCACTTTAATTCTGGATTAGAATACCTATATTGACTTAATTTAGTAAACCAAAACCACTTTAAATTCATGCCTTTGGCTAATACATATTCATTTCCTGAACATGTTTATATAAACAAATCTGAAAGCATTATTTTAACAGGTATGCACCCAATCAGAAATAACAAAACATTGCTTTTCACCAGAAGGAGGCTGATTTTGATTCATGTCATGCCCCTTTTTCAATAGCCAAATTTTCAGAGCAGGAAAAAGGAATGTTTCAGTGAAAAAAAACATACGTAACCCCCACTCCAGGAGACACATTCTAACAAAAGGTATAACAAGTACAGTGCTCTTGCAAAGTGGAACAGCTATATAAAATTGCTGCATTATAACTAAGAGAAAATAAAGTAAAACATACTGAAGTAGGTTAGTAGCAAAAATAGTTTAAATAATGAGTTTCTCTGTCTTTTCTGTCTATAAGGCCCAGATGCTATACGTGATTACAGAACAAGGAAGCCTGAACATACACACTACATAGGAACAACATCTCCAGCAATAGAGGGTACCAGCGATGTTAACTACTTGTGGCGCCCGGCCTCGTCCTTCGTACATATCATCTCGCAGACCTCACTATCCTGGCGAAATTGGGTGGGGTGTGAGGGAGCTCAGCCATTTCACCAGGAAACATCTCCAGAGTGGAGCGCAGATTAAGGTAAGGAAGACTTCGTATTTGGAATTACCCGAGTTGCAGAAGGCAGAATAAATTTCTGCTCTGCTTTGCAGTTGTATTCTGACTTATCATTAGGGCTGAGATTAATCATGGACTAAGCAAGGAACTAGGGAGAATACAGCTGTTAGATTAAAAACTGTGCAAAGCAAAACCACAGCCCAGACCTATAGAGGCTTCAAGAAATATTTTTGTGACAGTTTGCCTGAAGTCAGGCTCCCAGGTGGATGAAGCTGCCTGAAAAATAACCTAACTAAAGCATCCTACTTAACATAATACAACAGTTGCTTTTAAGGGCTGAGTGACTACGGGCTGGATTTTTCCACATGACTGAAGTAGACAGAGGTGCAGAAGGAGCTGTTTGAGGGAGCGAGGTCTAACGCAACATGAGCCATCAAGTGATTCCGCCTGGCCGATTCCCAAACACTGCCAAGAGACCCAAAGCATCAGGTTTGCAACTTCTGTGTGACGAGAATCCTGCAGGGTTTGAGTCCTCGTAGACGCTTAAAGACTCCCGGTAACCCTGCAAACCTGCATGTTACTCAGTCTCATGCAGGGTGTGGGGTGCAGCAGTAGCTAACGAGCTTCAGACACCTGAATTTGTTCCTCTTTCCATTGCTCTAGGTCCTCATTTTGATCCTTACTTACACATCTAGTTACAGCTGAATTTGTATTTGCAAAAGGTTATAATAAAAAGTCCTACAGCTTGATTCCTGAAAACCATTTAGTTTATATTTATATATGTAGATACGATGTACATCACATTTTTCTTATACGTACGCATGCAAACTCACAAGTGATGATATGGGTATATTTAACCTTGCTATGTTTATTGCACAATAGTTTTAGAAGCCCAAAATAGGCTAGGTTTTTAAATTTTTTAGGGTTGTATGAAAAATACTAGAATTTTCTTTCCTAAAACAAGCTTTTTCAGTAGTTAAGGTGCCCTTACATCACGCTGCAGTGTGTCTACATTGAACACTGTGTATCCCTCCAAGTATATCGTTCTTAAAACACCAAAAAATAGAGAAAGTGCATAAGTTATTCATGGTTTTTGTCTGTTATACACCATATTGAAAATAGACATAGCTCATTAAGTGGACACAGTGAGGGGAAAGGAAATTGGTCCCCCTGGGAGCAAATGAGCCTGCTTGGCAGGGAGGAAGCTTCTCAAGGGTAGAGCAAGACAGCTAGAAAAAAGCAATTAGAAATGAGAAATCTGGGGAACAGGAAAGCTGTGGCATAACTGGGATTAGATGCATTGGTTCCTGAAGTGATGGAAAGAAAATTAATTTTGGAGGAGCCAAAGGACAGTGTGTAGCATTTGCTGTAATCCAGGGAGCTGGTGAAAGATTATTAGAGCAGAATGAACCTGGAAGAGAGGACCTGTGCCACATGGATCAAGCAAGCAAAGTTAGGTGTGTGTACAAACCTTTCAGAGTCTGGTTTCGGTCAGCTTTCTGCAGTTATAAAACTTGCCTCGACAGTATCTGCTCATGTGAAACCAACTTTTGAGCTTCTTGAGGACCTTTGAAGAAAAGTTGTAGGACTTTTTGACTCTGTAGCTGACTTGCAGTCCCCTCAAGTAGATGAGACCAGCTGCTGGGTTATTGGCTCTGAACAGCTGCTCTTTTTGGTCCTCATGGGGATCTGGTGTTCTCTTCCCAAGCACACAACAGACTCTCCCACCCCTCCCCAGGGGGAAGAAAAGCAAGACAGAGGGGTAGATTTTCCTTTCTGATCCTCCCACCTGGATGCAGAGAAGAGGAAGAGCAGGAACTTACCCAATCTGTTTTCCCCTACCCACAGCTGTTCACAAGCAAAGTAGCTGCAGGTAGAAGTGTATAAAGTGGAGGGAGCTGTTTGTCTGAGCTAGTTAGCCACTGAAATTAAGAAGCCTAACTTTATCGAATCTACCTGAAAGGAAGTGATATCTGGTATGAAACTGATAAATCTTCAGTTTCTAGGGGCTGATTCTTTGTGACTTAATGTGACGCAGGGAGATAAAAGTCAGCAGCATTCAGATACTCTGCAAGCCTTGTTTGGTCCCCGAGGACACCCATTTTGCGTTCCTGCTATACACTGCCTTTCTAGGTCAAGCCCTGAATCTTCATTGATCATTTCTCTGCACAGTCTGAATAGATGTACAGTCCTGGCAAGAACTGTTGTATTGACTAACATCTCCTGCTGTTACTCAAAAAACATTTCCTGCTGAAATAAATCTGGTGTGAGTCCGAACTTGTGAAAAGACAAATAAGGGTGTGCATATATATTACACATATCTATAACCTCCATGTATAAGTGTGTCCTGGTCTGAGGTAAAACAGGACCAATTTTGTGCAGCCATTTTACTTTTTAGCTAGGCCTCTTCTAACTGCTGAAATTAACAGCATGTTGTGTAGAAAACTGTTCACTCTCAGAGTGATAAGACCCATGTTTGTAGTTGATGCCAAGGAATGGGATGCAGAGAGGCTCTTGCTTATCCTTATTGCTATGACAGCCAAGGCCAGCCAACTTTGTTACTTGACCCGTTGGAGGGTCGGAAGCAGAAAAGCGTAGAGGGGTCACACCTGCGGGGAGGAGCGGACAGGACAGGTGACCCAAAACCGACCAACAGGGTATTCCATCCCATCTGCCTCATGCTCAGTATAAAAGCTGAGGGATCAAAGGGTCAGCCCCTTTCTTCAATGGCCGGTGTCCGAGGAGGACTCTGTCTGTTTGTCTGCCTTTGATCCCAATCCTGAATCTAGATCCGGAATCCAGTTCCCGTCCGTCACTGAGTCCAGTCTGGGACTTCCCCAGTGCCTGCTGGTGACATGTTTGTCATCCTGGGAGCTTGATATGGTTTTGTGTATATTTAATGATTTTCTTTTTATTATTAATATTTCATTAAAGTAGTTTAGTTCCTTCTAAACTCTTAAGTCTCTCTTTTTCTCTCTCTCTCCTGCCTCCCTTCGAAGCACAGCAGGAGAGAGAGAGACAGCATCTGTCATTCCACCTGGTTGGGCCAATCCTGCCCAAACCACAACAAAGTGTCACTAGGTTTGTGATATTGCCTTTCTGAATGTAACAACATGCACCTGAATTCTCTTCCTTCTTAACAAAAAAAGCACCAATGTGCAGTACTAACCTGTGCTTTAGTACATTTGCACAGAGCTGTATGTTCTTAGGAAGTAGCAGTCATTTAGGAAAGGCTCGTCTGATGTGAGTAGGCACATCCCGGGGGCACTGCCATATGCCAACACACCGTCCAGATTTTAATAGTAGAGAAGGGGAATGTTTGGTCTCTTTGAGTTACAGAAGAAGCTGCTGTGTAAAATGTGCCATCACAGCCTACCACATTCGGTGGCTCCAGCTATGAGAGAGGCCAGCAAAAGCTGAGCTCTCTGTAGGTGACCAAAAGTCCTCCTGCCTTGCCCTCTGGTTCCCTGTGTGGCAAAGGGCAGTTAAATATAGCATAATACGACACAGTTTTTTCCGTTATCTGCTATCTATTCATCAAGGAACTCTCCAATATGGAATGAACTTTCAGTATTCAGTGGGATTTCTTTTTTATAGTCTATAGATTTTATGGTTTACTTTGTATTTCTAAGTGGGCTTTTTCTAGTAGTAAAACAGATCTGAACCACTTTCTTCATGTAAAATCAATAGCAGACATGGATTCCAAGTCTCTCTCTTAAATATCTAAGCATCAACAAATAATTTCACTACTCTCATTTCTGATCTGCAGATATTGCTCTCAGCACAGATTAAAATAAAAACAATTTAAGCTGCTTAGTGAAGTTACAATAAATAGCTTTTAGAACAATTTATTAGAAAAATAAAGCTTTTAGCTCATTATTTATCATATGATCTTTAATGAATTTTAAGCTATAATACAGTGCTTATATTGACTTTCTTTTACACCAGAGAGACGCTGTTGAGATTTCTAAGTGTCTTTAAGACACCCAGCCTGATTAGAATAATGCTCTCAAACAGATTGTACAAAATGGTAATTCTTAACTCCCAGTGCTTCTGCCAGTGTTAACACCCCGAAATTTCTGAACGTGAAAGCACATTGCATGCTGAACAAGGGCCTTAATGCTGTCACCATAGAGATGACACTTTGCAACCCGTATTTATGCCTCCTTGATTGCACCAAATGAATGCATTCTCTTTATAGACAAATGCTTTTGGTTTCTTGAGGATGATTTCTCCAGATGATGTTTTAAATAATGTCTTTGTAGAGACATAAATATTATTTTGTAGTATGGTGAATTTTTCAAGATAAAAAATACAGTAATCTTTTCAGATAGAAGAAAAACAACAATCAGGTTGAACAAATGCAAAGGAAATACCTTAGTTAAAATGACAAACAGAACAGACGCTCTCTTTGTATCCACAGAAAATGATGAAAGAACCTGTTATTTGAATTTGGCCAATGAACTTGAAAATGAAGGGGAGAAAATACTTTGGGTAAACCAAAACAAAAATATTTTTCTAGGATTGGAAAACCAAAACCACTTATTTTTCCTTCAAAATAGAAAAAAAAGACGACATTTTGAAACAGTTTTTAAAACATTTTTCTTTTTTTCCCAGTAGAAATTTTTGCAAAATTGAGCTCAAATTCACAAATATTGTGAGCTGCTTTCCAGTAAATAAAATAGTTACAAAAATAACCACCCAGTCCTACTTCATAATAGCTAGACAGTGAAAATCAATGCATTGCAGAAGGGCTATGCACTTTCATCTTCGAAGCTAGCTACCTTTCATGCTATGCAATCTCACCGCAAGAAGTCCTTGCCTCCACCCCGTTGAGTAATCGCTGCAGGGAAGTAATTTCTCTGATTGGTGAAATACCAGGCACACTCATAGTTCTGCATAAGCACTTACTAAAAGCAAGGAAAATTATATATGATAGCAAAAGTCATATTTTGGTCATACTTTATTTTAATATGAGAAGGGATTTCAGCACAAAGTTCATAACTCTGGGCTGAGCATATTTAAGCCAGGTCATTCAGTGTGGGATGCTGCCTCCCTGGGGCCCGGGTTAGGGATATCATTAGGAAACTCCCTAGTCTAGTGCAGCCCTCTGACTGTTATCCACTCCTGGTTGTGCA
>VYXH01000243.1:2150-25081 GCA_013397275.1 Burhinus bistriatus
AAAAAAAAAAAAGAAGAGCTTTCAGCCTCAATTCATCCTGCCTACCTTTGGATAATTATTATTTAAATTAGGAGACTAGTCCTAGGTTATCTTTATCTGTCAGTGAAGAGAAATAATGATCACCATAGACGGCGATTTGCTTTAATATTGCCATAGGCAATAATAACATGAGCCTAGGGCAATAAAAGTGAGTATCTCACTTCAGTTCTTTGATAATTCCAGACCTTGGTAGGCAGCTGGCACATGGTGCCATATTCATTACCATGACCATTCCACTCCAGCTTGTCCTAACTCCGTCTGAATGACATTTGGTGATTGTCCTCATTAAAACTGGGTCTTATTTGGGCTTGTCTTTGGGACTTTTCTGCAGAAGGGGCTGGGAGCTGCTCTTGAAGTAGTTCGAGTGCCAGAGATCTTCAGCAGAGTTTTGGCTCAGGATATACATCTTAAATGGCTTTTATTTTCTTGTTTCCAAACGTAATGTCTTTAAACATGTTGAAACACCCATGAAGTTTAATTCCTTTACATGTTACATGAAAACATTGCAAAAAGCTAATAAATGCATGTTTGTAGTCTTGCATAACTCAGAAATGACTAACCCTATGAAAGACAACATGTGATGCTGAAAGAATTATTTTTCATCTCGTGGAAATATCAAATTTTTGCTCAATTGTGGAAAGAAAAAGGATATGAAGATGGATCCAAGTCTCCACTCTGCTTTCAAGTTTCTATTAGTTCCAGATCTTTTATGCCCTGGACATTTGTATGAGATCTTTGCCTGGAATTTATACTGACTAGACAGAAGAACAGGACTAAATTAGTACTCCTCTTTGTTTGATGCACTATATGGAAATGTAGTTAAACCTTTCTTATTCTTCTGCTGAGACACAGAAGAAAAGAATGTGGTTCTTACACATAGACATTAAATACGTATTTCTGTGTGGATTTTATAATGTCTGGAACTTGGGAAGGAGCAGAGAGGAATGGGAGAAGTGCCATGGAAACACATTGGGTTACAACTAAGTAAATGTGTAACTACACCATCACTCTACTGAAAAAGCCTTTCTGAGAAGTTTATTAAATCCTCATGCTCTACATTTATCCACTGTTCTTATTTTTCAATTTTTTACTAACAGATTAATTCAAGGCACAATTATAATCTATAGAAAAGTTAGGGCTGGGTTTTGGCTGTAGACCTCACTAACTAGGTTTCTTATTCTTACTTCTCTATGTCAACTTTTCTCCCCTTTTCAGACTTTTTGGGTGAAATTTACTTGTTGACTAAATATCCTAATAACTTGAAGATCAAACCTCAAAATTCAGAAATCATTGCACACTGGGAGTTTCAACACAGATAGATGGTGTTCTGGAGAAGAGCAGACTTGAATTTTCCACTAAGTCAAGGATTTTTTTTTGTTATGGCCAGGTGAATCAGGATTTTTCATCAAGTTCATAGTAAAATATCACAGCAGATAAGGGTTTCCCCCATTAGCCAGACATTAAAGTATTTAGCCAGGAGCTGAAGCTGCAGTGGCATAAGAATAATACCTGCTGCCAGTAAGTTTCTGAGATGTGCTGCACACACTGCATTGGAAGTGCCTATGTTTGTGCATACTTTTATGTTCCTGATGATGCACTTGGCAACACAACAAATGGAAGGGTTGTGGTGTCGATTAGTTCTTTCATTAGACAGCAATGAGCACCAGGGGCCTTTAGCCAGTATTTGATGTGTTTTCCACAGTACAGAAGTCACTTGATTTCTGACATTCACTTGCTGCAGATTTACAACCACTTGTGCTTTTTCGGGCATTATTCAGGTGTCTGGTCCAATGATTCCTATTTCACTAAAATTTTCTCAGCTCAGTCAGCCAAAAGGGAAGTCCAAAACCAGGAAAACAACCTGTAAGTTTTAAATCTACTTGTTTTTTCTAGATGGCCAATAAGTTACATGCAGAAAGGGATAATTCAGACATCAGCTGCTCTTATACCTAAGACTGGCAGTATTTTAAGTTTTGACAATAAGTTTTAAAACTAGACGAGTTACACAAACAGCTGCAAATTCTACCGGCATCTTGTTTCTGTGTCTTTTTCTTTTTGTTTTTGCTTTGTAATCTGGTGTCTGAGTGAGATCTCTGTCAGTGAGACTTTTGCCTGTTTCTTCTGTGTGTTGTTTATGAGGTTGCTGCTGGTAAGATGCATTACTCTAGGGGTTTGCTCCATTTTGATGACCACAGCCTCCTGTTCTGAGGTTGACAAGACAAACAGTGTCTGAATGTGCAGAAAAATCATGACATCCCTGTAAGCATAGCAGCCACTATACATCACAAGGTGGATGACAACTCCTCCTGGTTTGTGATAGGAAAGCTAGGAAACTGGCTTGTCTGTTGTAATTTAACTTGTGTAATGCAAGTGGCTTTCATGACAGAGCTAAAGTTCTGCAAGGACAGCCATGACCATGTGTTGGTGTGGTAAGGTACCATTTTATGTTTGTGTACTCTAAGCACATGGCTTTGTGGAGAATAAACTTTAAACACGCAAATCAAAAACCTGTTCATCAATCTGAAATCAGAAAGGAAGTAGGATATGAAACAGACTTATGAAGTTGGACTGAAAATGCCTGACACCTCGCAGTCCAAAAAGAATTGATTTATCAGACTGCATTCTTTCCTCTATGCTGAGGGAAAATCTCCAGGAAATACAGTTTTTGAGACCTTCCCTGTTTCTGTCTGTGTCAGAAAAGCAACAGAAATGACCTTTCTGGTGGCTTTTTCCCAGTCTCAAACTGTGCAGACAAAATTTTTTAATGATGTCTACACTCATTGTCCCCTTTGTAGTTGGAGAAATTCTACTGTTGCTTTTTCACTCTCTTTGAACTTTGCAAAGAGTGCAGTGTCTAGAGCCATCCACTATGTGTGAAGATGTGCACAATTTTTTTAGCTAATCCATTTCCTATATGTCCTATATTTCTGAACATATAATGAACTCTTTATACCTTCTGGGTGAAGACAAAAATATTGCAGAAACATTTGATCCTTGATATTGCATCCTGTCTTTACCCAAAGGAAACACAAATAGTAGGACTCCAAGAAAGATCATATTAATTATTTTTGCTTCGCGGCGCCTGATTAATAAGCACGTAACAGCAGTGATCTTACTGCTATTATTTTAGACCTCTTGCTTTCCCCTTAAAAATGTCTCTTTGCAATTTGTTTCAGTACATTTATTTCATGGTGCTGGTAATGATGTTGATCAGACCCCAGAAGGGGGTGGGAGAATATCTGGTTCCACTGTACGAATACAGCTTCCATCTACTGAGAAATCAGTTCCTTTTCCAGGACAAAGGTAGCTTCATCTTATCCTTCTGTTCTTCTCTTTTGAGCCCACTGTAATTACAGTGAACATTTCCATAGCTTCCAGAACATGGAAAAAGCAATTACAAATAACTAAAGTCTGAGCTCAGTGAGCTTTGAATAACCAAAGTTCATGAAGTAAACTGGCATAAATCTCAAAGGATTCAGCACTCACTTGGAATATTTCCAAAATTAAATCCATTAATTAAAGTAATTTAACTTGAATTAGGAAGTTGTGCTGCAGCAGTACAATTTCCAAAATGAACACAATTTAGTGGGATTACTTGGTTTAATTAGATGCCACTCTATGGCACTGTATATATAGTAATGATGTTGGATGGCTTGGTTGAAACAATAGTTTGTTTATATGAAGGGCAAGACTTTTATTCCTTTCAGAATGATCTTTTTCCAGAAAAGTGCCTAAAAGAAATTGCCCTTATTCCTTTTAATGTATGAAATGACACAACCCCACTATACCCCCATCCCTTGAGTTTAGGTCCTAATGCATAAACAAAGGTTGCAATAACCATTTATTGCATCTTATTGACATGGCATCTAATTTTTAAAGTGGTAATTCAGATGAATGAAAAAGCATGAAAAATTTTAAAGGGTGATTAGCAGCATTTATATGCTAGTGAAAAAACACAATATGCCAAAGAAAATGAAGCTTATCTGGGCTTTCCACTTGTCTTACAAATCATCTACAAATCAATAACCACTGACAATTTCATGAAACAGTGTCAATCTTCATGATAACTGGCTGCTGTTCAAAGAAAAATGAGGAATGAGGGGATAAAAAGGTTTTATAGTAATTATCTGTTGAAAAGCAAGGACAGAAGGAGGGGAACGTGAGACAAAACAATGGAAAACACACCAGCTTACAGTTAATCAACAAAAGTATTATTTAGCTTATAGCACCAAAGGGATTTGGCTACGTCAAAATGAAAATCAATATAATAGGTAGCAATTTACCATATGAAATGAGAACTGGTTAATGTAAAATATGGTGGGTTTCCTTAACAGCATCATTGAGTCCCAGAGATCATAAAAAACTACTGCGGTTTAAAAGTTTCTGTGAAACCAAATTAAATACTTCCTTCCCATCACTTTCCATCCAGTGAACACTGAAGCTTTGGGAGCTATCATATCCTGTAAGTCATCAGGTTTACTAATACTAAGGGCTTTTTAAAGTTTCAGTGTTTATAAATCAAGGTGATGACTCAAGATATTTTGGCTAGAATAAACACTAGAAAGACCGTTCACTCTTCATCAATGCATCAACAGGTCATCAGTTACAATGGGGAGGCAACTTCTGGCAATTTGATACAGATTTTAGGAGAGGGCTACTTATATGAACAACAGATTAATTATCTGAGTGTAGAAATGTTGTTCCTTCCACCATGTTGACTTCTGTATCTTTATCTTTCTATTCCCAGGTACTTATTCCTTTCATTCAATTTCATTGTGACAGGTCATCAGTACATTTACCCAAATGTCTGAGACTATTAGGAACCATTTCCAGTACAGTCACCATTATCTTAATGGAGACCTAGAAAAGAGCACTCACTGTTGAAAAGGGAATGCTTGACAACAAACAGATCTTTCACATATAATGATTTGCTATGCTAAACTTAATCACTCCCTCAGAGCATTAGTATTTCAAATTACTCTGTGACAGAACTGTAGCAAGTGTTAAAATTTTGAAATTTCACTATAGCTATATATTGCATGTTACCGCAATACAGACTAGAGTTTCCTGGCAACTCTAGCCAGCACAGCATGTATGAAAATGTAGATTTAGATATCATCTACCAAAATGATGCAGTGCCCTTCTTTATAGTGTCTTATAGTGATGTATTTGTGTTGGCTTGTAAGTTTATGTGTAGGAACCATATTTAATGATTATAAATTATTTTCTTTAAAAACTTGCTCCGTTTATGACTAAATAGTCTACTGGTTAATCCTGAAAATTCCAGCTGAGTTCTGATTCTCTCACAGATAACCCAGGTCTCCCTAGGTAGGATTCATCTCCACCCAGCCTTAAGTATCTACATCTGAACTGGCCACCTTGGAATCCCTCTAAAGCCAACACAGACCAAACTGGTCTCATTGGAGCCAAGTGTACAGTGCTCCTCATCCTAGAGTGCATATCCGAATTAGGTCAGATGAATCAAATCCTCATCTCTTTTCCAGTTCAGCCAGAAGCACCCACATGGTCAGCCCCTAAAGAAGGTTAAATTAATTCAGGCTCTGAAACCTTCAATTCTACTTACACGTGGATGAGTTTGTGTAATCCTAATGCTCCCAGTAGGTACTCTGCCTATGGAAATGCTTGGCACTTG
The DNA here is from genome assembly GCA_013397275.1 of Burhinus bistriatus. Lineage (NCBI taxonomy): Eukaryota > Metazoa > Chordata > Aves > Charadriiformes > Burhinidae > Burhinus > Burhinus bistriatus. Next base: position 7,843 of record VYXH01000243.1, read on the forward strand.
AGAAACACTTCTGTTGATATACAGGAAGTAACACATTCTGCTCATTCACCATTGTAAGAAGTGACTAAGACAGAAGTAACTTTGAACTTACTAATGATCAAATTTGTTGAGTAAAAATTTTGGTATTTACATAATCACTTTCCATGAGACCTTGAACTGAAGAGCAGCAATAGAAAAAATCACTGGAAAGAGGACTGTGAATAATTTTGTTTTTCAATCTTTTTCTTCCTTTTTTTCTTTTCTTCACAGTAATTATCAGGCTGATAAAGTGAATAAGACTTGCCATTCCAACGACTATAGCAAAAAGAAATTAGCACCAGATGAGATGTTTGACTTAGATTCTCACACAGATTCTGTCAAAATTGAACTAACAATATATTGGAAGGATATCTAAACACAGGCTACGACCTCTTTCTTCACAGAGAACGAGCGTTTTATTGTTGCTTCCTTCATCTAGAGGTAAACCAAATGCTGTACACACATGTGTGTCCAATAATTCAGGCATCAGCCTCTTTTTAACACTGGCCAGCACTTAGCCAGTCTGTGTAACCAACTGAACAGGTTACTTGGGCAGAATTTTCCTGATTTCAGAGAACCAGTGTATAGATCCATGCATCTGGTTCTAACATTTGCTGATTTTCATTATTATTTTGTTTCTCAGTGCAGTACTTCACATACATCTTTATTGAATTTCATCTAGCTGCTTTTGAGCCACGTCTCATCATGTGAATTTTGAGGCTGCTCTCCAAACCCTTCTCAGGGCTTAGTGTCAGCTAAAACCTTTATAAGTCATACTCTGCATTCTGTTATCCAAGTTGCTGATGAAAATATCAACTGCTTGTGACTCCAGTTTTGACCTTTGTGGAGTCTCATGTGACACAGTCTCCCAGTTTGACATCAAACTCTGCTACAAACTGCTCTCTGTGCATCTGTTTTATGACTGTTCAATTCAGACCCCTTTACTGCATTGCCAGCACCTCTTCTTAGGTCCAAATGTATAATGTCTGTTACTGCCACCTTTCCTGCTAAGCTATTTACCCTGTAAAGAAAGAAATTGTGTTTGACAAACACATTTAAGCTCTTAATTTACCACCTTATTATGCTCTAAGTGCTCATAACTTGATTGTTTAACAATTCCACTTAATCAAATGACTAGCTGGCAGAGAATATTTTGCTCTCAAAGGTTTTCAAGGTGGCATCTAATTATGCCAAGGAAATGCTATCATAAGTACCTCACTGTCTGCATGGACTGAAACACAGGGGTCTTCCAGGTCATGCTGGAACTAGACCAACTAATACTGAATAAGCTGCTCTGGAAGTGGCCCAAGTAAGAGCTACACAATAACACAACAATTCTGACCTCAAGGCAGCTGCTGGTGGCTCTGATCAATGCCCTGCTGCATCACGCAGATATACCTGTTTTCTGGTAACTAGTTCAGGGATCTCCAACACTGTTGTCACATACTGGAGAACCTGCCCTCCTGAGTTCAGCAGGAGCACTGGGCCACAGCCCTGACCATGCAAGGAGGCCACGTCAAGAAGCACACAGAAATCAGAAAATGAAAAATACAATAAAATAGTGTAGTGACAGGTGCTGGCCAATGCCAGAGAAGTCACAGAAGCTGCTCCTTAGACATGGTCTTTGTGAGCAGAAACAGGTTCAAACAGCTGAACACCACAGAAAGATTGAATCCACTCCTAGACCTTTTTCCTAAATGATGCACTCACACTTCAGCACAGATTCCAACACACCATACACTATGCAGGAAGACTAGTTTGGTGACAAAATATTCTCTTGTGGTCCAGAAATCTATAGAACCTAGAGGAAACAACAAATAACCAAATTAACTCCAAAACATTTTCAAGTCATTCACTGTCCTTAGGTGATGGCAGTACTGATAGCTGATGATGTATCACAGCAGACACAAACTGAAAATTACTCTGGTTATCTGCTATGGCCTGAAAGTAGTCTCTCAAGCACTGTGACACATTTCCCAGCAAGGTTAACAAGGGAAATCCCTGGGGCTGACAGATTTTTAATGGAAAGTATCTGTCTCTGAATACAGCTAATTTCAGCATCCCAGAGAAATGTTACAAAACATCTGCCTTTTTTCCCTGCAGACAGAGTATTCTTACTAGTATTTTATTACAAGCCTTCCTTCCTATTTGCTAAAATACGATCTATGTCTTAAAGAAGATTTTTTCTGTTTTCCTCGCTGCCAAAGAACTTATATAGCTTTGCAAGTATGCAACAGAAAAGTAAAGTACTAATAGCCCGTTTAGCATGCACATAGCAGCTACCTAAGGTTTCCTTTTGCACATATGTTTTGCTTGTATTTCTGAATGCTATTTGAATAAAAAGGACATGGTTTCGTACCTTTTAAAGGAGAAACACATTTTAAAGATATTTGTAGAATCCATAAAGTATTGATTGTCCCGTATTGCAGACCTTCATGCTGACAGTCTTGAGAATGGACCGCATGCGAACCTCTCTGTGTCATTAGGTGGCACTGTAGAGCAATTCTGACAGTTTTAAGACTTCCTACAGCTCGAAAGGGACCTTTTTGATTACCTAATCTGACTTCCTACATACTGTAGGCTATAGAAATCCAAAAAGGAGTTGATGCCTCACTCCAAAACTGTGCTTCAACAGAAGCATATTTTTAGATATAGGTTTTGACCTCAAGGAAAATTTAAAAAAACATATAAGACTTCAAGTCCCTAATTTCCCCTTCCAATAACAAAAAACAGTTTGTGTCCTAGGTCTTAATCTCTCTATTAAATAATTTGGACCATTTAAACATAAGACAAAAATACCTGTTTAAATTCAGAGTAAACAAAAGGATGCATGTTCCTAGCACAGCAGTAAACCTGACCAGCACTAAATTCAGTGTGACAGTGAATTCTCATTAAGTGTTTCCCTATGGCAGCACCAGTTTCAGAAAGAAGCTTTTGCCTTTTATGATTGTTGGTACTCTCATGCCCCTACACTTCAATTCCATTTAAACCACTTTTACTTTTGACTGACTTTATGATCTCCAGCCTTCCTTTTCTGTTAACAGCGTATTTTCTACTGGCTGTACAGAGGCTTGCAGCATGTCAATTTTTTAATTTAATTCCTCCAAGTGTGACTGTACACAATTTCCACTGTTCACAGTGGCATCAGGCAGTGAATTTGTGCTTTCCACCGAGAGCTCTGAAGCTTCATACTAAAGAGAAGACGAAGTTGGGTATATGCTTTTATCAATTGTTGTTTAGTAACAGGGCCTGGACTGCATTACAAGAGGGAAACATGCGTGCTAAACCCTCTTCAGTTTTGTGATAAATTCAGACCTTTCTGTCTTTACTCCCACTCTCCAACAAACCTTTCTTATGGAAGCAGGTTAGGAGTGCTTATGGATACAGTTATAATAGAAGATCTGAGGAGTTGGTTCCTTGGGTAGCAGATGGCAAGCCAGTGGGAGACCACAAGCTCCAAAGCTCAGTAGCAGCCAGAACTACCTCCAGCCCCAGCCTCAGGTGACTGTCTGAGCCAGCCTTGGTGTCCAGATCTCAGAAACACTTCAGGAAATAGCTTTTGGGTGGAAAGGCATTTGCTGGTGTGTGCAGAAAAAAAGACTCTACTTTATCAGTTCCTCCTGTACACAAGAAAGAGAGATTTGGTATGTATCTATAGATAAAGGAGATCTATGAGTGAAATCTTACTCTGTCATAATTCAGTTCTTCCTAAACTGAGATAAGCTGTAAAACCAGTCCAAATAAGTAGTCAATATTTTACAATATACGTGTTTTTAAAAAAAATTAAAGCTGTTTTAAAGTGGAAAGATCAAGATACTCGATTCTGGTATGGTAAAACCCAGAATATTTCAAGAGTATTTTTTCTTGTTTCAACTAGAAATTAATTTTGTCAAAACTGACGTTTCAAATACATTTTCCATTTTGAAGTGCTTTGTCAAGTGTCCCACCCAGATTTTTTTTTTTCCCTGAATATTTTACCACTTTCAGACTGGGTTAATCAGCTTTTATGACCTTCTCACATACAAAGTGAAGAATTGCCTTTGATTCTTTGTCCAGAAGAGATGAGAGGGGTTCCTCCCACTGGAGATTAGCAAGTGAAGTCAAACGACCTGGAGTTAGACTTTTCATTTCTTCCTGTGCAATTTCCAGAGCCACAGTCTATTTTTGTATGAAGTCCCTGTGGGTATCTATGAGCTAAGCAAATACACATTCAGAGCTTGCTTATCATCAGTAATGAAGTAAAGGTCAAATTTTATACAAAGCCAGTGCTTGTGACTGTCAGAAAGAAAAAAGGCTTGGAAAGGGACCTGGGAGTCCTGGTGGACAACAGGATGACCATGAGCCAGCAATGTGCCCTTGTGGCCAAGAAGGCCAATGGCATCCTAGGGTGCATCAAGAGGTGTGTGGCCAGCAGGTCGCGGGAGGTTATCCTCCCCCTCTACTCTGTCCTGGTGAGGCCGCATCTGGAGTACTGTGTCCAGTTCTGGGCTCCCCAGTTCAAGAAGGACAGGGAACTGCTGGAGAAGGTACAGCAGAGGGCTACAAAGATGATTAGGGGACTGGAACATCTTTCTTATGAGGAAAGGCTGAGGGACTTGGGCCTTTTGTTCTGGAGAAGAGAAGACTGAGGGGGGATCTCACTGGTGCTTATAAATACTTAAAGGGAGGGTGTGTGGAGGATAGGACCAGTCTTTCTTCAGTGGTGCCCAGTGATAGGACAAGAGGTCATGGGCACAAACTTGACCATAGGAAGTTCCATCTAAACATGAGGAGGAACTTCTTTACTTTGAGGGTGGCAGAGCACTGGCACAGGCTGCCCAGAGAGGTGGTGGAGTCTCCGTCTCTGGAGACATTCAAGACCCGCCTGGACGCCATCCTGTGCAATCTGCTGTAGGTGACCCTGCTCTGGCAGGGGGTTGGACTAGATGATCTCCAGAGGTCCCTTCCAACGCCTGTGATTCTGTGATTCTATGATTCTGTATCATTTCTCATCAAAACTAAGGGACAGCAAATAAACAGGTATGCTAGGAACAAACTTTCTTTCACTTGAATTAAAAATGCAGAACTTGTGAGAGCCAAATCAGACTCTCTGTTTCGTCTCTGTGATATCTAGTTCTGGTAAAGCACCCTGACCAAGATTCCAGTAACTTCTGGCCAGTTCCACTCAAAAAACAAAATGCAGCTGGTGGACTGGAGGAAGTAGCTGTTAGCATTTCTCAAGGAATTAAGGCTGACAGCATAGCAGGAGAAAAATCAAGACTGGCAAAAAAAGAGCTCATCTGGAACATCTTTATGATACAGAATCCTATAGTGACCCAGCACATTTGCTGTTTTCATTAATGACCCTGGCCCCATTAGAAATGAGGGAATAAAATTGGCTGATGACACAAGGTGGAAGATACTGGGAATATACATGAACATCAGAGTATCCTGCTGCAAGAACTAGATGACCCAGAGGGCAAAAATAATAGAAATTAAATGAATGTAACAATGCTACATACAATGCCATGAATTGAAGAGTAAAAATTTTTGCTGTAAGTGGGAGAAGCTCATTAGCTGGAAACAGCAAACAAAAAGATCAAGATACATGAGTTTATCACAAGATCATCAACAGTCATAAATGTGATGTGGTATGAAAAAAGCAAACATGACTTAGGACATAACAAAAGAGGGTTTTCTAGGAGAGCCAGAGAAGTGATGGCACATATAATTTCAAAAGCAGAAGACTGGATGGCAAAAAAGGCAGAGAAAATGTAAATATTGAAAATCGTAAGTTCACATGAATGAAATCAAGTGTGCAAGGAATATAGAGTCAAACCCCACAGATGTAGATGGGAATCATTCTGTTGAACTCAGTGGAGGATGGGTGGATCTCCAGACTCATGGATGTGGCCTGGAAAGAAAAATCTTCATCTCACGTGTTTTAATCAAAACTACCTCTTCGTGTTATTTTAATCCAAAGGCCAATTAAGTCATAGTATTCCAATAGGAAATACAGACTGTTTGCTTAGTCTTTCTATTACTCTGATTCAAAAAGTTTATGAAAATGATGTCCTGGAATGCACCATACTATTTATAATGGCTCCTGTTTTTTGTTTCAGCACCTGTAATTCGTCAAGCAATAGAAAAGTGTAGAACAAAAGATCACGGATACTTCCCCAGCATTTCGACTGACCTTTATGCCTACTTTTGCTATTTATATTGGCAGTGAACTATGCAGAACAAAAGTAGGCAGGAAAACTGATTTTTAGGAAAACCCTTTTAAAAAATGTGATTCTGTTGAATCTCACCTTATCTCTTCAATGTAAAATTTACCTAGAAATTTTGCATTTGTAAATGTAGCAGTTGTAGTAGTTGTTTGTTGTGTGGTTTTTATTTTGCTACATATTGCTGTATTGGTCAGGTAAACAGTTGTGAGGATGAAATAGAAAATCATTGGCAGTCTTATTTTCCTGGGCCATAACAGAGCACAGTACATTATTCTCAAGCAATGAGTAATGGAGTAATCCATGAAAGTGTAAAGAAATTCATAATCATTATTCCATATTGCTATGCTCTACTTGCTCTCTACAAAAATATAAAGCAGAAAGTAAAAAATCAGAAAAATCACAAAGTCAGAAAGTTCATTATTCCACTCATGCTAATAATAGCTATTACTACCCCTAAAACTTTTAATTAATTTCTAGGTGACTAAGGTCATCATGACTTTTATCTAAATAACTTGTGTTTCAGTCTAAGTTTCAGCCAGTGATGCTAAGTAGCAACCATGGCTTCATTAAAGAGAAATATCAGAGTGAACATCACCATACGTTTCATTTCCCCTTTTTGCTATTTTAATATGCATCCCATCATTTTATAGCTGTTGGTATTTGCTTTTGAAAAATAGGTTAAGTGCTATACATATCCACTTCTTCCACAGCAGATCAGGCTCTTTGTTGCAGTGAGCAATCTGAGCACTGCAGTAGTGAAACTGAGCCCTTTTAACTGCTACTGCAGTTTATGACTTCGGCTATATAGCTAGTAAAGGAAAAGAGGTGCCTCTGGAGTCTGGAGACTGTAAGAGGTGAGTGTCAAAGGCAGGCTGGAAAGTAGGTAAGCAGGGCAAAGGCTGACTGAATTTGAGAAACATCTAGGGCAACAGGGACTAATCCGACAGGCTATAAGGATGGATGAGGAGGAAAGGAAGAACAAAATGAAACAATATCTCTTTATATCTAGCTTTAAGAAATGTCTTAGTCTTCTCTTAAAGTTATCTAGCCTTATGTAGAACTACTGTAGATTTAACACAGATGGAAAAAGAAAAGGCCCCTACCTAGTCACACAGGAGAGGATGTCATACACAGAACAATCAGCTTAAGGCTGTAGCCTATGTAATGTACAAACTGAGAAACTCTGAAGTAAAACTTGTTGCACTCCCAGTAAGCCACTCTGTTCTTATTCCTACGGGGTGTTAACATTTAGCCTTGAAATGTGTCTGAGTGGCTTATAGTTTAATTGCTCTAATTTGCACATTTAATTCTGAAAGAATTATTCATTGCAAATATCTCTCTCTCTAGGGCTGTCAGTCCTGTCCTTCCATTTAATGAATATACAATATTAATATAGTTCCAACTTTCTCTGCTCTCACGAGATTTCAATAGATTATGTAAGTATTTTCATGTGAATTTCCTTTTATAAACAGTTCTAAACCACCGTTTAGATATAGGTGAATAATACACAATAAGTCTTTTATTGTTGGATTTAATCGCCTTCTATACAAATAGGTAGTAGGCTGCAATTTTCTCAAGCATTCACTTTCAAAAATAGTCACACAGTAGTTGATATAAATGTATATATTCTGGGCCTCTATCAGATAGCCAAAATGCTGGTTTGTGTCTAAGCTACAAGCCATTCAAGATTCTATTTTGTTTTGGATGTATGCCAAGTTTCTGGTAGTACTGTGGACAGGAGGTTATAGTGGTAAGCATATTCAGAGTGCATAAACCCACCCTAACCCCCCACCAGCATTCTTGTAGCTCCTCCTTTTACCTCTGTTGCTGTAATCAATGGCCAAACCATACACCATGCAAAAGTTTAGAGTCTTAAGGCTTTCATTTTTTCCTTTCCTGAATTCTTCTCTAATTTACAGCACTGGAAGTCTAAAACAATTTTGAAAGTTTCAGCACAGCTTTTTCTTACCCATATATGTGTAATACATAGAAGCCAGAGATTTTTATCTCTAGGTAATAAAAGTTATGAGCTCACATATAATGAAGGGAACCCCAAAAGCTATTGTAACCATTAATAAATATGAACTTCCTTAAAAATAACTTATTCTTCAAAATGTCAATGCACATTGTCACTAAAGCTGAATATTTAGAAAGGATTTTTTTTAAAAAACAGCATTCACTTCATATTGAATATATTATTCAAGTTTTTTCTACCCTTTGATTTGTCTGTCCTAATAAGACATTTTTATTAGGAAACGTGCTAAGACCACCATCTCTTAGAATTTACAGTATACTGATTTTGTATAAGACAGCCTATGAAGGAGCTGAAAAGCCTCATTCAGATGCTGAATATCTGATTTCAGGACTGGATCCTGCGTGTGTTTTAGCAGTCTTTTAAAAATTCTTTGTCACTTTGAAGCAGGTTCTTTCCATCTTGTATCTATAGATCTAAGCAGCTAGTGAAAAACTCAATGTGTATGAAAACGAAACAGTTAGAATAAACCAGATTTAAAACTATACACATTGTATTGTTGTGATGTTCAGTGGGTTCCCAGCTCCTTTGTTAATAGAAATATTTTTTAATAACAAGATGAATATGTACAATCTGGGAATTTCGTTACCTAAATGAAAAAACAGAGCTGAAGTCTCTTTTCAGTTGTTCTTGAGATGAAACACTTAAAATTTAACCAGTATTGTTGTCATTCTGTGGAAGGTTTCCATTTTTGCTCCAAGATCCCAGGTGGAAATGTAGAAAACCCAGCACGGCTGCCCTGTATCTAATTCCCTGTATCTTGTCATGTCATTGTTTAAGGGCCTGGACATTTCCTGGCTCACTTAGCGTTGTGTTTACAAGGCAGCTCCATATAACAACAGCCCTCTCTTGGGGCTACATCTAAGCTGCCACAGAGATCCCTTTTCATTCTACTATTAAAATAGTGCTTTGTCTACTTTGGTGGCAGGAAATTTCACAAGCTATGTCCTTTGCAATGTACTTGCTCAAATTCTTGTGCTGCTGTTCTGAAACTTACTGTCAGTTATATTAGGCATCTTAGAGAATTTATTTTTTTCTTTGTTTAAAATGATCTTTTCTGGGATTCTGATGTCAAAATATATCAGTATAGCTAAAAATCAGTACTTTAAATGTAGAGGGAAGGCAGAGGTGTTTTCAGGTTAAGTGACTGCTGCAATTTCTTATACTGAGTCCTCAGTCATCTTGTATCAACACAGATAAACCACAGAAATGCTTTATAAATTGAATCTTCTGTATTCTTCCCAAAACATTATTTTGCTACAGCAGACCCAATAATACCTGCCAGAGGATATGGTGTGATTCATGTTGGCTGAACTGAATACTGAGGAGGTGGATTTTTAGTGATAAATGAGAATGAAATAGAGGCAGCATATAAACATATTCACAGGTGATATTGTAAGGACCAAATGAGATAGATTGGATTAGCAGAGTTAGTAAAGGACAGCAAACTTCTTAAAATGTGAAAGGAGGCATAAATTATTGTTCTCTAACAAATCTGTTCTACAGCATACAACTTTAGTACCAGAGAAATGCTTCAGCAGTAGGCTGGGCTGGCTGGCTGTGTTTGGCCCTAGCTCCCATGGTCCCTTCCCGCTCACCTTGTGGGCTCTCTGGGCTTCAGGACTCTGCCAAGGGCACTTCTCACCTCTTTAGCCTCCTCCATGCTGCAAGTTAGAAACTGGCGCGTGGCCTTGCTCTGGGGATACCTTGGCTCATGTCTGCTGTCCTTTCTACCTCTTCCCTTTCACTCCTAATATCGAGACGCTACCTGTGAGACTGTGCTCAGCCAGCATCAAAATTTTCCCAGCCCACTCTATTTTCTGCCCAGCTAAACCCCCTGGAGCTAGCAGCGGTTATCTCACTGTGCCGTGGCATGGCCATGCAGTACCAGAGCAGTGCCTGGGGAGGTGTACGCAAAGCCATGGTCTGAACTGAAGCCAGTTAAGGAAGGTGATAGAAGTAGGGATAAAGCCAGGAGAGCACACGGAATATCTTGGGACAAAAGTATCTCCAGTAAGGCAAAAATGCACAGCAAAACTGAAGAAAGCAATCTCTACTATTGCTGCAGTGGGGCAGGGGGTGAGGATGGGGCAGATGAGCATAAGAGAGAGGATTTCTGGTTTGGATTATTCAGCTGCAGGCAGACAGCTAATGCCACTTCATGGCCTCATCTCCTTGCAAGTGCTATCCACGGTTTGGACTGTGAGTGGAGGAAGACTAACATGAACAAGAATGAGTTGCATTTTTAAACGTAAACTGATGACTAAGGAAAAGAAGGAAAAGTCAGTCAGGATTATAGCTTAGCAAACAGGCATGCATGTCTTGCAAAATGTTGTGATTTGCAGCTGTTGCACTGAAAGGCAGTGTGGAAGGGTACAAATATTTGCATTTTGGTATTTTTCCCAGAAGCTCCTCCAAAAAGTCCTGAATGAAAGGAAAGACTTCCACCACAATGGTGATATTCAGCATCTTGACAGCACATTCTTGGCACTGAGGTGCAGGTAGCACTTTGAGTTGTGGGAATGCACCCCTCCAAAATTCAGGTCCTTCTAAAGCAACCGAGGGTTGTCTCCCCCTGCTCTTGTTCAGCTGCTGTTGACAGATATAAGTGCAATTCACAAACTGCTGGCAAAACATATATGAACGAAGAATATGGAACTTTTTTCAGATGCTGCACTTCCAGATCAGCTGAGTATTCCAGTATTTCACTAAGACCAATGAGCCTGCACAGCATCATCTATAGAAAAGGAAGTCTGAGCACATTCCCTGAGACTCAGCTCTGCTGGGAGCTTGAAAAGTTAAGTTCTAAAAGGCAAAACCAGTAAGCACCATGGTGGAAGGTCTGGACAGAGAAAGCAAGGACCAAGCTGTAGGCACAGCAGTGCACCAAGAGGCTGCCTCCTGCACCTGTGCTGCAAGGAGGCAGCTGAGTAGTGACAGAGGTAGCAGCAGCTCTGCCATCTCTTGCGTTTGCTCCTGTGCTAGAGGTGGCAGGAGCCATGTGGGGAAGGAGCTGAGTACGCCAGGACAGCAGTTCCGCATAGGTTCATAGAATCATAGAAGCATTTATGTTGGAAAAGACCTTTAAGATCATCGAGTCCAACCATTGACACTACTCCACCAAGTCTGCCACTAAACCATGTCTTTAAGCGCCACATCTACACAACTTTTAAACACTTCTAGGGATGGTGACTCAACCACCTCCCTGGGCAGCCTGTTCCAATGTTTGATAACTCTTTCAGTGAAAAATTTTTTCCTAATGTCCAGCCTAAACCTCCCCTGGCGCATCCCGTAAATGAGCTGTCAGCTTGAGTGTTACAGTTATTGAAGTCAACTTAGCTATGTATGGTAGCCAAATACTGAGAGCAGCACCATACTCCTTGTAGTACTTAAGGTGTCTCACTTCTTAAAAGCAGATTAGGCACCCCTACACTGTTACGCCCCATAGACAATATGTCAGTGCTAATGAAGCTTTGGAAAGTCTCAAATAATTTTGTCTATGAAATACAGGCACTTCTTATATTTGTCTCTCTTTACAGGTGACAAGGTCCCACAGCTAACGCAGTGTCGTTAAATATAGAGACAGGAAGGTAGTTATTTTGTCATTCAGAATAATAATTATGTTACTCACTGCTGCTCTGCAGAAGCCAGGCTGGCTGCGTACTCACTGCACTGTGATGATAGCTGGTTGCATGCGGTAGGCCTGAACAATGAAAGCTGTAAGGAAGAAATACTAATTGATAATGTAAATGGGAACTGCACTCAGCTCTTCCAAAAGTGAAATTAATTAGAGCTGTGAGAATTTTGGCAGAAGATGACAATTATTTGTAAAGAATTTTGTTGGTTATAAAAATAGATTTAGTTCACTGACATTTCATAGAATCATAGAATAGTTTGGGTTGCAAGGGACCTTTAAAGGTCATCTAGTCCAAACCCCTGCAATGAGCAAGGATATCTTCAACTAGATCAGGTTGCCCAGAGCCCCGTCCAACCTGACCTTGAATGTTTCCAGGGATGGGGCATCTACCACCTCTCTGGGCAACCTGTTCCAGTGTTTCACCACCCTCATTCTTAAAAACTTCTTCCTTATATATAGTCTAAATCTACCATCTTTTAGTTTAAAACCATTACCCCTTGTCCTATCATAACAGGCCCTGTTAAAAAGTTTGTCCCCATCTTTCTTATAAGCTCCCTTTAAGTACTGAAATGCTGCAATAAGGTCTCCCTGGAGCCTTCTCTTCTCCACGCTGAACAACCTCAACTCTCAGCCTGTCCTCATAGAGAGGTGCTCTCTTCCTCTGATCATTTTTGTGGCCCTCCTCTGGAGCCACTCCAACATGTCCATGTTCTTCTTATGTTGGGGGTTCCAGAGCTGGATGCAGTGCTCCAGGTGGGGTCTCACCAAGGCAGAGTAGAGGGGCAGAATCACCTGCCTCGACCTCCTGGCTACACTTCTTTTGATGCGGCCCAGGATACGGTTGGTCTTCTGGGCTGCGAGCGCACATTGTTGGCTCATGTCCAGCTTTAATTTACCTTTCAATACAGCTCTTAATAATAGCTTTTCATTTACCTTACAAATGTTTCACAGTTCTAGGATAAGGTTTGTGGTACAAGCCAGATACATACACCTAACAATAGGCAGGATGTTGAGGCTCCCCTGCCCACGTAACACACTCTGGTCCAAAGGAGAAATTTGAAATGGGGCTTCTTCCAAATGAGTGCACTGACCACTGCTGACTCGGATAGGCTTGCTTCAACTCTTGCAATTTATGAAAGATCCAACTAGAAATCTAATGTGAAGAGAGTTTGGTTTTGTGTGTTGTAAGTCTTGATGTTTTTCATTAAAAGGAATTTCTTACCCAGACAATATAAGAGAAATTTGATATTAAATATTTTTAAAGATTCTCTGAGGTTTTCCTGCTATCAGAGGTTCAGAAGCATGCATGATTGTGTAGTATCATCAGAAAGTCCTTTCAGGATCTCAGGTTCATTTTAGGAGATTAGATCAGGTCCCTAGTTCTTAACTTTTGTATGAGACTATATTTATTTTCAACAAAAGCATTCCCAGGAACTGTTTCTTCACAACAGCTTTTTTATTCCCTGCACTTTCATTCCTCTGGTATCTGACCTTGTGCAGTCTATCTCCAAAAAAAAAACCAAAACAAAACCCCTCGGATTGATTGTTAAGCTCTGGTAATCAGAGATGGCAGATGAAAAATTTAATTGTGTTGTAGTATTACTAGCATGGTTTTCTGTGTGGGAGATTGCACATACTGAAGCACACAAAGGAAGAAGGACGCTAAGCAAAATGTGATGAAGTATTTTATTGTTCAGCACAGCTAAGAGCTAATCTTGCCCCATTGAAATTAATAGAATTGTTGCTACAGACTAACAGATGTGAAGAGTCTGTCCTGATCTAAATAAAAGGAAGAAAAATCATCTTTCCTAAGAGCGCTTGAGACTCTCACAGAACTTCTTCCATCCATGCTGGTGATCATATGGACCCTCTCTTAATACACTGACATGCTGTAATTTTTTCTTTTTAGACTAAAAGAAATTAAGAGATGCATAAATATTTGCATTAAGGGAAAAAAAGCAAAACCAGGTCGTAGCAGAATATTGGGAGTCAGAAGACAACTGGCTTTAGAGGCATATCAGAGTGTTGAAAGAGCATGATCATCATGATGACAATGATCTTTCTTGGCAAAAGCTTTACTTTTACTATATGCTGCATCTTGTCTCTTGTCCTTCTTTTGCAATTATGCATCAAAGAAAACCCTGCATTTTTAGTACCGTTTGTTGATGTTATTTATACCTGAAGTCTTTGCTGTTCCCAGTCCTTGTACAGAAGGATGAGTGTTTCCTTTCTGTCCTTGTAGTACAGCCACAAATTTAATCAGCAGCAGACCTCCCAATCCAAACTCTCCTCTCACTGCTGGAGAGTCAGCCAGTCCCACTGATGTCTGCAAGACTGGCCACTTTGCTGGGCTGACAACAGGCCCATAACTGTACAGCCTGCTGTCCCCAAGGGACAGCACAAGGCATATGTGCAAATGATATTTATTTTCACCTCAGATCTGAACATACGTCACCTCCAAGAGCAATCTGTGATGCTGAAAGAAAAAGTAGTGAGGTTTTTCATTCAAGGTGTTGTGCAAAATTAATTTCAAGGGAGCACTAAATCCTAGCTCCTGGAGAGATAAATACCTATATTGATTAATGTATAGCTACCTACCTGTCCAAAACCCAGCATTTATCTAGTCATTCAGCAAAGAACTTCTCCTCCTATCACAGGAGGCTATTACACTTGGTAGCTCTCAGAACCGTATCAGTGCTTCTATAATCACATTTGCTCTCATTGTTATGGAAGAAATTAACTATTTATTCTCGAAAAGGAGAAATATGTTTGGGCATGTCCAGTGAAAATTGAAGTTACATAATCTATTACAATGCCAAAGTAAGATTGCCTGCAGGCACCAGTGAAACATGACCAGTAAATATACTGTGAAGACGCTGATAAGACTATCTCTCATGGTCAGGTGTGCAGAAGCTGAAGAGAGAGTACAGACCATATTTACTTCTGTTTTATTACACTGTAGCCAGCTAAAAGCTGGAATTTTAATATTCTGTAGCATCTTTTAAAAAAATAGATAAATATTTGGTTGAGCTTGTTAGCCAGTTTTAATCAGAAAGGTAGAGGTCTCAATGATAATTAAGTGCCTACAAAATTCATAAAAGGGAGCAGAGGAAAAGTCATTGTGTGAATATTTGCAAAGTCACTGCACCATCTTTTAGGTATTAACACTGTTATTCTGCTGGCCAGTCTCTTGCGACAGCAGCAGCCTGTGCTCTAGGGGAAGATGCCACAGGAATACAGGGCACAACTGAGATCCTCTGACCTATATTCCCACCGGATTTTATATCAAGGGACAAGCCATAGCCAGGCTTCACCAGGCTTCTGGTGCTTGAGAAGCTAGTCATTTCCAGACACATTTCTTCTTACTTCAGAACTCTAGGAACAAGAAAGGGCTGTAAGTGAACTTCGACAAAAAGGTCTGGCTACAGGGTAAAGAGTCCCCATGGCTGCTGACTATTGTCTTGCCCTCACTATCCCACAGACATCCTTTGGGCTACCTCAAAATGTATTTTATCTGGCGTGACTATCCTATTTATCCTCAAAGAGCCCTTTCCTAATAACTATTTTCCATGTCCCTGTAGATCATTTCCTACTTTGGTAGTATGGTCCTCTTATTAACCAGGTTTTAGTACTTTGCATAGACTTCAAAAATTTGGTAAACCAATCTTGCAAATAATGGGCCACTGTACAGTTACTAAAGGTCTTCTATTAAAAATATTGAAATAACTGGAAAGAGTGAAAAAGATATTTATAAATATTTTCCATCTTCAAGTGAAAATAAAATATATTTATTATTATTGCAAAAGAAAGCCCTTCCTAGAAGCAGGACAAATTCCTTGATTAGTTTATAATGAAAGAGCACTGTGTCATTTTTTAACTTAAATATTTTGAATTATTATCCTTGCCTATTCTTTTCTCTGGGCTTAATTTTCCCCCTCCTCCCACCACTCCCCCATTTTTGTAATTCCTTAATTATTTGGATATTTCTGTTGTTGAGTGAATAAGGAAGTGAAGCTTGCTAAGATAAACTGGGACTAGCTTGGAATCATAGATGCAAAATGAATGACATGTTTTGCAGTTAATAGAACTTCAATATTTCCAGAGCACCTGAGGTTTTAGTGTCCTCCTCAAAGTTTACTGAATTCATGGAGACAGTTGTTATTTCTTCAGACAATATCTGCAACGGATATAAAAGTTTAATGGTGTTCATAAAACTGCATAAAGAACAAGGAAGAAAAATCTGATGACTGCACAACAATTCATTTTTTTTAAAGGGTTTCAGCTGGTCCTAGAATTATCCTGTCATAATTTTTCTTCTTGTTTTTTTAAAGGATAAAAAAAAAGTTGATTTGTCAAAGAATAAAGTCTTTCCATAGAAAGATAGATATCAGTTTCGACTATTTAAGTCTTCAGAACATTTATCTTTGCATAACTAACACAAGAGATTATAAGAAATTGAGTGGGAAACAATCTACCTCTCCCTCACACCCCAGTTTTAGGAGGAGGGAGAAAAGCTTTTCTAGGGACACTGATTTAGCTTAGTGGTACAGTGAAATACTATTCATTTAAAGGAAAAAATTAAAACATCATAGAAAGATCAAGAGATTCCGTAATGTATGGTTATCAATTGTGATGTCTGAGCAAAATAAAACCCACAGAAAATAAGAGCTTGACGAAACACTAAAGACTTCAAATATTAGCATATTTGTCATAATTGATTTTGGTTAGAAGTCTTTTGTATTTAAGAGTGACCAAGGAACCATATTGCCCTTGCACCGTGTTTAATACTGGTTTGCATTATCTCACTAGGATAAATGATTGATGGGCTTCTTTAATGTCTCTTTATACAGTCACAGCTTAATTGTTCTGTCTTACCTACTGAAACATTTTTGGGGCTGTTTCCTTCTGCCAGGTTGAGCACCTCAGAGGAAGCTGAGGAGAAACGGATCACTGAGTAGAGAAGCAGAATTCTTGGTAACAGGAATTCCCTATGGACAACTCGGAGCAGAGACTGCAGCCCTGCCACTTGCTTCACAGACAGCTTGATAGACACAAAAATGATAAAACTCACTTGAAGGATGGCTGTAGTCAGCCACTGACAGATAAAACAGAGTACAAAAAACAGACGAAAATAACAAGCCCAAAACTGTATATGTAGGTAGGTCCTTGACATGGCATCTTAATACATTATGTATCTTTGTATGAAAAAATAGATTTGCTTCTTGCATTTTAACTAAGAACCAAAGAAAGTGTAATTTTTTCTCAAGGTATTAAGAGTAGGGTCTAATTAATTATTTTAATTATTAATATATTAGTATTATTTTAATCATAGAATCATTTAGG
>VYXH01000256.1:0-23824 GCA_013397275.1 Burhinus bistriatus
CCGAAGGCCCTGAAATCTCTCTTTCATTGCCCTTGGGCTTCTCCTCCCTATTTCATCATTTCCTACCTGAAAGACAAGAAGAGGATAATAATCTGAGGGCCATACTAGGGATGGAAGTTTCTTCTTTACATCATTAACCCGGGCCTCAGGGAGGCAGCAGACTTCCCTGTATAGTGGGTCTGGTCTACATATCGGGCCTTCCNCCTGTATAGTGGGTCTGGTCTACATATCGGGCCTTCCGTTCCCGTCAGAAGCGAGATCCCTATGACAATGACCCATCTTTTATTTTTTATTGAGGTGGTTTTGATGCAGAGGGTGGTCCAACCAGGCCTCAACGACACCTCCAAGCTGGAAGGACTATCTTCCTCACCCTGCCAGTCCTGCTTCCCACACTATTCCTGATACAAGCCAGGATGCTATTGGTCTTCTTAGCCACCTGGGCACACTGCTGGCTCATATTCAGCTGACTGTCGACCAACACCCCCAGGTCCTTCTCTGCTGGGCAGCTTTCTGGACACTCTTCCCCAAGCCTGTAGCGCTGCATGAGGTTATTGTGAGCCAAGTGCAGCACCTGGCATTTGGCCTTGTTCAACTTCATACCATTGGCCTTGGCCCATCAATCCAGCCTGTCCAGATCCCTTTGCAGAGCCATCCCCTACCCTCAAGCAGATCAACACTCCCATCTAACTTGGTGTCATCTGCAAACTTACTGAGGATGCACTCGGTCCCCTCATCCTGATCATCGATAAATATATTAAACAGAACTGGTCCCAGTAATGAGCCCTGGGGAATATCGCAGGGCCAAATCCAAATGCAGACACCAATACTACAAATTACAGGAATGCTGAAAATGACAAGCTGGAGCCAGATATTAAATTTGGGAGCATCCTGAGCTTCTGGAAAACAGGTGATGGAGGCTATGAGCTCCCATGGTGAGGTCCGTGGATGCTTACCCCTTTGTCGAAGGTGGCAAAGAACTTGATGTATGGCTGGAAGTGTTCAGCAGCTTCTTCAAATGCCTTGTAATCTGGAAGGAGAAAAGGGGAATGGAGAAAAGGGGAATGAAGAAAAGGTTTCACAGGCAGCTGGCCACACTCTGATCAGCACAGAAGGCACTACGGAAGAGCAAATATAAATTACTGCAAAATACATCAGATGACAGCACTATGTTTCTTCCACCATTCCAGGGTTTACAAACAAGGATTATTTCATGTGGAGCGAATAGGACACATGTGCAGCCCCACAGTGCTCAGGAAAACTACGGATCCTGGCATGCCATGCTTAACTGGGGCTGAAATCAGCAGCCCTGTGAAGCAGATCCAGGGGTTACAACTTCAGCCTGTTGAGAAGTATGTTTGCAGCTGCCCTCTTGCACAAGCAGTAGTTCAGCCTGGGAAATACATGGAGTTGCTCCAGCATGAATGATTGCTGCCATTCCCTAAACAGTCACCGAGCATGATTAGGCATGCTCCTCCTGCTGCAGGAGGAGAGGGCAGGATTGAGGTATGTTTTTACTGTCACTGGTATCAGGTCGGGTCAGGAAGGATGCTTTCAGCCTGGTGAGAGCTCTTTACAACAGGTATTTCCCATCTTTCTTCAAAAAACTTATTACTGAGCAGCGTTAGGGGCACAGCCCTGTCCGAGCTGCCCAGCAGCCCATTTTGAGCAGGTGAGAAAGCTGGAGGGAGAGGTGGAAGGGCTGTTGTGGTGCAGCAGACATGGTGATACATTGCTCGTTCAGGTAAGAATACCTGTCTTTTTGCTAAAGGCAAGCCTTGCAAGTGTGGGGTGCATGCTGCCAGTGCCACCCAGAGAGCAGGGGGAGTGCTCGAGGCTGGCAGAGGAGATTGCTGGGGCTTGCCAGGGAGAGTCTTGGGTGAGGGTTTCTCAAGGCTCATGAAAGCCAATAGTTTTGCCTGGAATGGTCCCTGAGTTGCACATCTCTCAGGGTGTGGGACCAGCCTCTTCTCAGTCTTGGGGTTCAGCAAGGAGAAGCAGGTCAGTGCCTCTGCCAGGCTGCCCTAAGGTGTCCTGGTTACTGCTGCTGTATGTTTGCCAAGTTAGCATTGAATGCGCGTCCCCCTCTTTCCCTTTGTCTCCCTCCCTCTTTCTTTGACCTTTTGCGCTCACTGCTCTTAAGAGGTGGAGCTTTGCTCCCTTTAGGTGCTCACCCAGTGTAACTGTAACCTCAGCTGATTTTGGGTGAGGCAGACAAGTTCTTCAGGAGACCCTGGATAATCGCTCCCTTCTCTTGCCAGTAGACACTTTGCAGAAGGGTCACCACTGTTGGCGTAGGAATGGGCTCATGTATAGCAACAGCAGAAACTTGCCACCTCATCCTCCAGCAACTTTGGCACTGTCACAGCCTGCCATATATCCCCACACCCTTAATGTCCATGCAGAAGAACAAATGCCCAGCCTCCAGCCAGGCTCCAAGCCCCATGAGGAACATATTCATCTTACGTTCAGAGTCTTCTCCTTTGAAGTAGCCTATGAGTTTGATTTCCTCATCGATTTGGTCAAAGGCCTGAAGCTCCAGCTTGCTGTTTATGATCTCCACGGGGTCTTCTAGCAGCTGCCATGACAAATGCATTTGATAACACAACAATTTGCAGCACCAATGTATGCCTGGCAGGATGTGTCACTAGCAGCCTAAGTGAGGAGAAAGAGGTCACCCAATTTCTCTGCTGCTGGGAACCCTACTTAGTGCTCTCTGCCATAATGCGAGGAATCGAGAGGTGCAGGTCACCTTCAGAGGGAGCCATTAGTAGGTTCACTGCATAGGTTGAAGCATCAAGAGGGAAGCTGAGAGAGGTCTGAGCAACCCAAATGGATGCTGAGGGACCTGCTGTGATGTGAGATAAGAAGTAGCAATTGCAACTAGCTTTAGAGTGGCTGGGAAAAAGGGAAAGCAGTTGAAACGGGTGGGTATGGAGACTGTGAGCTTCTGTGAATGTTGCATATATTTGTTCTTAGCTGTAATTTGCTGGAAGAGGTTTCTTCTGGAAAACATTAAAACTAGCATGAGTGTGGCCAAACAATGTTTTGAAGCAGTGGAAAGTCTGGATGTGAACTTTCCTGGCTGATCCTCCTATCCAGAATGGGTTAAACCCATGCTTTGGCCCCAGACACATAACAGTGTTGGTGAGGAAGTTGAAGAACTATCTGCTGCTTCAGCCTGTCATTAGTCTAAACTTTGTTTCTGTTTTCTTAACTAGGCACTGCTGGTGAAAACAATTGGTCTGGTTATTTTGCCCATCAATACTGGTGTAAATCAGGTGTGGCTTTACTAGAAAAAAAAAAAATGCAGGCAGGCCACTGTACAGCCTACAGAGGAGTAGAGGTCCTCTGTGTTTGTTTTCCTTTGAGAGCAAGCTGCTGAGGCACCACAGATGTGTTTGTTTTTATTTCCCTGCTTTGCTGGGTATTTTCCCTCTTGAGTAGAAAGCACACCAACAGAAAACCTTCCCCTCTTCCTTTGTTCACAGAACATGATTTTTCAGCAGCATATGGCAAAGAACAGCAAACAAAACCTCACACAATGCCTTACGCTTCACACCTTGCGAGTGATGCTCTGGCGTGTGGCTGTGCCTCTGCTGTGTCCAGAGCAGCATGGGCAGCTCCCTGCTGCTGTTGTGGCCTGAGCCACAGCAAGCAGGGATCCCACCGCTGCTGGGGTCACAGCAAAGCCCTGCCCTGCCTGTGGCCCTCCTGGGTGGGGCAAAATTCCCACTTCTGTCCCTGAAACCACTTATATGTGTTTTGGCCACAGTACCTGATACATGCAGCCACAGATGCATTGCCATAGGAGACCTGAGGTCCTAGGCAGCTGTTTTTCTTCCCCAGACGTGCCTTTCACCACTGGCACTCCTGCACCACAGGTCACCGTTTAGGCAACCTGCCACCCTGGGAAACAAACCCTGCCGGCTCTGCTGCTTGCCTTACCTCCCTTGTCTGCATTATCGCAAGGCTGCCCATAAAGGGAGCCTCATTTAAAAGGAAAGCCAAGCCACTGCAAAATGTTTTCACTACAAAGCAAAGACCATGCTTCTGGGCTGTTGGAATAAGACGTAAAGAGAAGTGCAACACGTTGATGAGGGTGTCAGCATCTCTTTCATGTTTAGGCACAAAGGTGAGTATATAGTTGTGCCTGTGCACAAGATGACCTGAGAGCACTAAGTCTGAGGGCCTTGATCTTCTCTAACTCATGGCTGTGAAATACGGTAAGTTTGCTGAAGAGGCAGTAGTACACCACATTGTTTGTGTGGTTGTGTCTAGAAATGGGCAAATAGTTTGCAGCATATACCTTTTTCAACAAATTGAGCTCTTTTTAATTGCTCTATGAGAATGCTACTTTTTGGATTTTTTTTTTTTTAATAACTCTTCTTTTTTTAAAAAAAAAAAAAAGAACGAAAGGTTTTGGAAATGGCAAAGTGTTTGCATGCCAGCTTGCTAACTGAGGTGGGTGACAAGCAATTAGTTATGTGGGATTGTTGCTTACTTCCAATCAAATACTCCATAAACAGGAAAGAGAGCAGAATGTCCTTAAGATATAAGTGGTTGGTGGTATAGAAAGGTACCAGCTTTCCTGGGAACTCATGGTCAGACAAGTATTTGGGAAGCTGACAAATGTAATCTCTACCAGCGTGTAGCAAATAGGGATGGAATTTTAAATAAAGATAAACCCGTGTTTTTCAGCAATGTGAATATTTGCAAGGTCTTCTCTGAGAGGTTTTATCTAGCTTTACGTTTCTCTGTGCTTACATCCAAGAGAAATTCCACCAAGACATCCGTGGCCAGTTCCCCATCAAATTCAATCAACCGCTCTTCCTTAAAGACATAGAGACTTCCCTCTTCAACCAAGCCTGAAAGAAGGAGACAAGAAACACAGCAATCACTTGAAAGAAAATTAACTCTTTCCCAGCTGAAACCAGGACAAGTGGTCAACACATCATTAAAAGCATTTTTACTACAAAGTATCTTTCTTGTCACTCTAGCAACGTCTCCTGGGAAAATGCAATTGCCAATTTGCTCTGTTGGCCCCGTTAGAAACAACTCGAGCAATCTCCTGACTGGTATTTCACGGCATGAGGGACAGGCCTCAGCCAGAACTTATGCTAGCTTCTTCCCAAGTGTTGAACTTTTTCGTTCAGGTCACAGTTTGGCCTCAGTTGGAAAAATTCTGTACCGGGAACTTGTTTATTGCAGTAAATAGTACTGGGCTCTAACTGACATCCCAAATTTGAACAACCTGACGCTAGACAGAAAATGGATTTTGATGCAGGCTGTGCTCTCTGCCCAGAGAAGGCTGAACTATGTGAACATAAACAGTGAACTGGAGGCCAAAGTGAGCTTCAAACTCTCTGCAGCTTAGCTAGCCTTGGCAAAAAGATTAGAAACCTGTGGTAGAGATGCCACAGATGGCAGGCTGGCAGATTTGAATGGTCTATCACTGGACTGAGGACTGGCTGCTACAGCATCTCGGTGGAGGCTCCAAAATCACCAGCACTAAGCTCCTGCAATGCATTCATGGCAGGGTACCATGGGTAAAGGTGGTTGGTAGTTTGTTCCTTGTTGGAGAGGCAGAAGCTCTCAGCTTTAGTTTAGCTTCCACCAGCACACTTAGCCTCTAATTTAGGAAAGAAAATTACAGTCCAGTATACACTCCAGTATGCTTAAACAGTCTCTGACCTTAAGTCTAGTGGTATATTATGTGCTGTTGTATTTATGTGCCATAGTATTTCCATATTGCTTTGTGGGCTAAAATATGAAGGAATCGCCAGCCCCTGGAAAGCATGTGTTTCCAGGGGTGGGCAATGCAGCAGCCTTTCACCTTTACAGGAGGTTTCCTCTTCTGCTCTGGTGAGCGAGTCAGGAAGGGTTGGCACCTGGCTGCCAAATGATTGCGAGGCTGTGGCTCCCCCCATTAGTGGCTGGGGGTCACTCTGCTGTGGGGCTGGTGACATTTGGGGGCCTATGTGATGTCCCTGTAGGTTTTGGTTCTGCACCATTGTGCCAGACCTGACCATGAAGGAAGAGCATGGAGTTACTCCATGACACCTACCCAGAGTTTCTGCTCAGCAGGCTATGAGCTTCCACCCTGTCATTGTTACGGTGTGAATTGGCTTTCCTTTTCGCTTGGTTTGGTTTTGTTTTGGCACTCTCAGCCAGGAAGCTTTTTGCTGGAAGGGTGTTGGCTCACTTCTCTCATCCTTGCCCCTCCACTTAGTCCTGCCCATGTTGGGGTGGGCAGATGATCAGTGTGCAATTGCCACCATCACCTGCCCCATCCTGGTGACAAGGATTTGGCCGTCGTCTGTGGGGCTGGCTGTTGGATGTCACCCCAACAACCTCTCCAGGCTATTCCAGAGATATCAGATATGGGACTAACCTAGCTTTTTAGCAAGTTTGGCATCCTTCTTGGAGTCCACCATCCCGAAGCCGATGCTCCTGGGCTCCAGGACCTGAGCCGCCAGCTGTGGGAGGAACCAGAGAGCCCAACGTTAGCGGCATTAACACCACAGGGTAGCTAAAGGGCATCACGCCCCGCTAGCATGGCACGACAGACACAAGTGACCCATATTCTACTTTCAGGCAGCACCAATGGGTGGGATGCGTCACATGCTGCCTCCCTGCTGAGATAATGCTGCCCAGAGGTCATAAGGGTTGGGTTTCTTCCCACTATGTCACAGCACCGAGTTTTCTGATGAAACCACATGCTGCTAACTGCTGTTTGACACTCGGGTATTGAGAGAGGGTTCCCAGCTGAATCAGGGACACCAAAGCAGTGGGTATGGCTGGGAGAGAGACCTGTGCCACCAACACAAAGCAAAAACTGTCTCCTCCGTTCAGCCTTGGTGGCCTCCTCCAAGGCAGCATGACATGTGGGCACCATGGACATTATAAACTCTGAAAGTGCTTGGTGCCATGCAGCAGTGGCTGCAAATTGGAGGGGACGCAGGGCACTGCAGCATCATGTTTCCTTCATACATGTGATGGGGTGGCCAAAGAAGGCTCCCAGCAAAGTAAAGCAGAGGGACTCCTGGCTTTGCAGAAGCAGCCCCTTCTCCTATGAAATGCTTTAGGTTATGTCTCTTGTCCAGGCTTCTGTCACCCCCCAGTTCCTGGTCCCCTCTTTCTCCTAAAGAAATGAGTCTAATCCCAGCCATGCTTGCATTTGCCTCCTTGCAGCTTCAGAAACCACTGCCTCCCATTCCCACCATTTTTGACGAAGGGGCCTCTTGAAGATATCGAGTTCCTGCCTGTTTTGTGAAAATAGATATGTGAGGAAAGGAGAGACGGTCTGCAAGTGCCCTGTGGTGGGAGTGGCCCCGGGTGAGACCCTGTGAATTCCAGATGGGCTCTGTAGAGGTGCAGTGACCCTGGGAAATGAGTACCCTTACTCAACAGATGACTGACTTAGCCCCACCACAAGCACGCCAGAGACCCTACAAAGTGGTAATGATGCTCTGAGACCACCAAGCAGCTGTAAGAGCCCCCTCCTCTTCCCTCTCCCTCCCTGCTGCATGAATGCCTCCAATACTGATGGTCTTCTTGCTGTTCCCCCTTCCAACCCTGCCAGAATAGGGGAGGCGATGGGGACGAGGAGTCAGAGGCCTCTGGGACAAGAATGTCCCTATTAGGGCACAGCTGCCTGTGTTCAGTGGTGGGAGGCTGGAGGGGAGCAGAAGCAAAGTGGCCAGAGAGATGGCAAGGCTGATTTATGAGGAATGCCCTCCCCCAGGACCCATTTTGGCACACCCCCCTGGCCTCAAAGCTGGTTTGAATGTCACCCAGTGGCGTTGCCCCCATGGCCGTGTGGCCCCTTAGCTCCCCTGCTATAAATAGCCTCCGCCTGCGCCCAGCCACTGTGAGAGTGAGTGGCGATTAAAGGTGTTGGGGAGCAAAAGCAGTGGGGCAGCATCCAGCCCTTCCCCAAAATCCTGGGAGAGACAGCGGGCACCCTGGCAATCAGGTCTCAAGGACCCTACTTAGGCGAAGGGGAGCGATGGGAGACATGGTTGTCTTCTCCCTTCCACCAAATATGCATTCCCAGGCCTGTCCTGAAGCCCCCCAGAAGAACATATTTTCCACCAACCACCACAACATCACTGCAACCTTTACCCCCCTGTGGCTACCTGGCCTGTTGTCTTTAGGGGGAAATGCCACCATGTGAGGCCAAAGGGGTGCTCCGTGTTATGCAGGAAAAGTGCTCTCATTGCTCCTTCCTTGCTCTCTGCCAGTGCTTTGAAATAAAGGTGAGGTTGCATGTTCAGGGCTTGTGTTTACAGGGGACACTGCCTGAACAGGGCAGAGCAGTGTCTGTATTTGCACATCCATTGATAAGGCATCTGAGCATTGATCTGACTGGTCTGGCATCCCATCTCCTGGCTCAGGCCACAGCTGTCCATGTTAGAGCACCTGAGAGAGACTGGTACATGATAATGCAGGGAGAGATGGACACCTCTTGTGAGCTCCATAGACATCTGTAAGCGGGCAGTGGTGGGAAAAGCTTTTTTCTGTTCCCTGTTATGGGGATCTGCCTTTACTGGACAAAGGGATGGAGCCTGTAGGATCATAAGCTTTAGGGGACACTGTCAGCAAGTCCCCACTTCTTGACACTCGTGTAGAGCAGCAAGAGGTTCCTTGGAGTCAATGCTTGAGGCTCTGGCTGCACTGCGACCAGAGGTAAAACACAGAAAGCCCAAGGAAAGAAGACTGTCCAGTCATATCCAGTCCAGTCCATGCTTGATCTAGCTACTTACTTACTGCTATGTTAGCCATGTGCCAGACAAAGAAATCAAGGCAGTTTAAAACCAATAGTTCTTGACTCCTGCACACAGGAGATGGTTAGGGTTTCCTGGGGGTGTTTGAAGAAGCTCAGAAATGTGGCTTCATTGTGTGAGGTTGCAACACCTGCTACTGACAAGTAGCTGGGTGTGAGTGAGGACATCTGTGAGAGAGGAGGCATCAGTCAGGAGTAATGTATATGAGCATGCAGCATACACAAGGTCACTCTTCGTAGGGGTGTGGGTGCAGCCGTGTAGCTGTGAGTATGGGAGCTTGCTGAGAAAGAGCAAACGTGTCTAGAAAATATGGGTGACGGGCTGAAAGCCTCTTTGTGTGAGACTGTGGGAATGTACATTTCATTAGGGCTCAGGAGGCAAAAAAGGCCACAGTAATTCTGCAGGTGTGCCTGTTGCTGTGGCAGGACTTGTGTATCTAGCAAGACTGTCTCTAGGAGGTGTATGTACTGTGGGTACGAGTGCTTGGAGATGTTCCTCTGAAGAGGACCATCCTAAGAGAAGGCATGCGACAGCATGTGACTTTCATGCTAATGAGATAATGAGGTGAGCGGTACAGCCTGTGCCCATCTGCAGAGCACTGGACTCTTGCACCAGGGAAATCTTTATGCAACATGAGACTCTCGGGAGCTCTTTCCACTGTGGCAGCGCCCAGTGCCAGCTATGCAGGGGCTAGACATCTCTCCTGCCCATGCTTTCCCTGCTTTCCATTGCAGCAGGTGAGTCTGACCAGTGCTTAGGTGAGGACGTATTCCCACACCTATATTTGAACCTCATAAGGCAGCAAAATATAGAGTATGCTAGAGGCACAGCAGGTTGGCTAGTTGCCCCCTGCTCATTACAGTATCAAGCATTTATATATCCCCTTACAGTATTTTCTGGTTCCATAATGCTAGTGGGATTTGAACGCAGGTAATGTTTCTAATCTTGACAATCCTCTTGGCTTGGGACCTTGGGACAGAGGCAGCTGTAACGTAAGAACACAGCCCTGCCTCCTCCCTCTTCTCCTCCTCCCTTCAAATTCTTATCACTTGAAGTCTTGGCCAGCCAGAGCCCTTGTCTTTGCATCAGCCTCTATAGCGAGTAATTTAGTTTGGGGATACGGAGGGGAGAAACTGCCCTGGAAGAACTGGACCTAACTGGCCATGCAGTCCCTGAGATACAGCAGGAGCTTTGGGCAGGCAGAGCTGGCTTAGATCGTGAGCAAAGACCACAGTCACTTGTAAGCTCATATCCCATGCACAGTTTGCAGCCTTCCTCTCATGTGCATCAAGCCTTTGCAATGCACACTTTCTAGCCACAGGATCACAAGCTGTATCCTGTGCAGCCTTGGGAAAAGGAGGTGTGAGTTTGGGAGCACTCCTCCTTTCTCCCACTTCCCTCAGGTAAAAGCCACACTTGGATTTGGGTAAGTGTGAGGGAGTGCATGGCCCCCTGGGATGTGTGAAGCTTAAGTACCACCAAGCAAGGAAGCAACACCTCATCTTGGATGGTGTCAACAGTTACAGGCAATCTGAATAATGGGGATGGAAAGAAGCAACTCCCTGCCAGAACATCTCAGCTTCGCACCTAGCATACCTATCTGAACCTAGGTGTGATGCTGGGAAGTTTCGGGACATTTAAGAAGACCCACAGGGTCATTCTGAAATTCTAGATTATAGAGTAGCAGAATTGTCACCAGCTGCCTGACCACAGTCCTATTCCAGCTGCAGACAACACTAATTGTGCCAGACTTTGCATTTGCTGTCAGTTTTCCTGCTATAATGGCAGATAAAATCCAGCAGAGAGGGTTACAAATGGGAGTGGGAGGGCTGGGTGTCTCAGCATGGTCAGTTTTTCATCGTAGAGTGGCATTATGATTTTGTGGTCTGGATTTTCTTCCCACTTACCTAGCACCTGCCCGGAGCTCCAACAAACACTGAGGTTCATATTTCCCAGTTGCTCAAAATTGGAGTAGGGCGCTGGGGACATTTGGGTCTCTCTGAGAGCCATCATGAACAAACTTCTCTTAAGCATGGGGAGCTTTCTGTTTCTCTAGTTGGCAGTAGTGGAAGAACAAAACTCAAGCAATGCAAGGAGGAGAGCAACAGGAGATGATGAGAGAACATCCCTTAAGCAATCTACACTTCTCCGCTGTTTCTCTCCTACTCTCTTTAAAGCTGCAGTTTATGTTGACAGTCAGAACCTGGTTGATGTAATGATGATGATGATTTTATATCCCAAAATGTTAGGATTTTCATTTGAGAAACAGCAGGAGGAGATGGCAAAAGTCTAGGGTATTTCCCCAAAAGCTTTGAATCTGTATGCAGCACTCATGCCTTCACACTATGGTTGGCTTCTCTGTTGTTCGAGCTGGTGGGCAGTTTGTTGGAGAGCAGAGGGGAATATCTCTGCTTCATAATGCTGTGTGGTCTCCTCTAGCATCCCCTTGCATACCCCACGAGCAATGTTTTGGGTTCTTGCATGATTCAGACTGGCAAATTACAGGTCCTGAAGCATCACGGTGGTCAAAGGGAAGGGGCAGAAGCCTGCTGAGCAGCTGCCACTAGAGGAGCCACTCTTCTGGCAGCAGGACAAGGGAAGAGCACGTTAGTCCCACCTTCCTGCCCTTTTCCACCACCTGAGCTGCCTGGAGAGGCTGTTTATTGCTGAAACTGCCCTTCCAGGAAGTTGCTGCTCTTCAGACTAAAAGGCAAGTCCCCAAATATGGAATGCCCAAAGGTCACTCCTGCAGAGGTGGCTTTCACAGGTAGTGCTCCAAGAACGCCTCCCCAGGGCTTTAATTGCTGCGCAGCCGCTCAGCCCAGTCAGACATACGATGTGCTCTTTGGCTGCTTCCCCAAAGGTTTCGCATAGTTAGTATTTTTATCTGCACCGGGCATCCCTAATTTTAGCGAGTGGTGAGCCAAAGCACAGCCTCCCCAGCCGTGAGCTAACCGGGGCCGATGCCCATACCACCCAGCACCCATGGGTGCAGAGGCCACCTGCCGCTGTTCCCGGCCAGTCCTCACTGGCACTGCATCACAGATGTTTTGCCGACCCAGCTGGGCAGCTTGCACATCGAGGACAGCCTGGGACATGCGTGCGTGTATGCGTGCGTACATGCATGTGCTGACCCAGGCTGCGTGTGGGCTCTGGGATGGTGCCCGGGGACCACTCTGCTAAGCTCCTCTTCAACAAAACAGAGACCAGAGGCGCAATCTGGAGGCTATCCTCAACAAAAGTGAGGCTGTCACTGCCTTGTTGTCCTTCTGGCCTCAGAGAGGCTCCTTTGAAACCTAAGGCTGGATGCCGCTGTGAAGCCCATGCAGGGCACAAGCTGGCTTCTTTCAGTAGCTGCTGGAGGACGGAAGCATGCTTGATATTCGGCCCATTCACCTCCGCAGACCATTGCCCATATCATTCCTACGCCTCCAGCTCCCAGGAACAAGCCAGATTTCTCGAGTTTCTGACCAAGTGGGTGTGAGCCAGTGACTCTGAAACCCCAGAGAGCCCAGGATGCTGCAGGCGGGATCTGGGAGCTCCCACCCTGCATCCGTGGGAAGGATCAGTAAGGGGGGGCCCTGGGGGAATGGAGGGGTCCTTGGGACAAGAAAGGCCTTTTACCCAAGGAGGTGAGAAGCAAGAACTGAGGAAAGCTTTAAAAAAACATGCAGCCCCTTTGCGCAGGGCTCAAGGTGTCAGAGGTCTGCTAGCTGACGGCATCCTGTCTCCTGCCAGGGCCAGACAGGGTTCCCAGAAAAAGGACATATCATGTACGGCAGCTGGCCTTCGCCAAGGCTGTGCCAGCGAGCACGCAGGAATGAGCACCATCAGCACTGCTTAGGAGGGAACACTGGCTGTCCTGGGGCGCCGGGGAGGGGAGGAGTGAACGCTTGCTCTGCACCCTCCCTGGGAATCGAGTTCTTCACTGTTGCTGCTTGTTCTATTTCCTTGGGCAAGGTTTTGTCTCATGTATGTAGGTAAATCCCAATGCGCAAAGGAGAAAAAAAAGAAAAAAAGGAGAACTTGGACCTTGCTAAGTCACTTCTTTCCTAGGTCATGGATTCCTTGCCTGGGGCCTGTTATTTAGGGACAGAGGCTGCAGAAGGACATCTTTGGTCATCAAACCAGGGACAGTGTCATTCAATCTGTCACAACCTGATCAATGTCCATTTAAAATTTGTTGGGCTGTTCTCCCCTTGATGTCTTCTTCCTCTGGTGATTAGGGACTTCCTAGTTTCCAGACTTGGTTTATTCATAGCCCATTTGTCCTTAGGCCTGGTGTTTAAATAGCTCTTTTCCCTCTTGGGTGTTTAAAGAGAATTATCGTATCCCCTTTCCACTCTTCCCACAAAGGAAGCTCAGGCACAAAAGAAGGGCAGTCACGGGCTTTGATTAGTTTGGTTTTAGATGAAGGCCACTGGCAGACCAAGCTCTGGTATAAGGTCATGTTGGGTGAGCACAGCATGGCCCACCGTACCCAGTCTGCCTTGCACAGCAACAGCTGCCCCAGCCTGTGGGCAGGCTCCTGGGAAATGTCAAGGTCCAGCGTGGAGAACATGAAACGATAACTATAAACACCACACACATCCACTGAGTAGGCGAGTCTGAGCTCAAGCTAGTCCTTTTGAGGCCCCCTACTCATGATGGGGCAAAGGCACCTTGTTATACAAGAGTGAGACCCTGCCTCCCAGGAACAAGCCCAGCAGGAAGGCATGGGAAACCCCCAGTGGCACTTTTTTGCGAAGCTGACTCGTGTGGCAAGGTGATCGAAAACTAAGAGGATGGGATTTTCAATGTTTTTCCTCAATTGCTTTTCTGAAGGGAGGAGTGACACTGAAGGAGTCTCCATGCGACTTAAGGTCTTGCATGGCACCTACAGAGATTGTCTGCTCTCCAGCTGGACAGTGAGAAGAGCTCCTCACTTCAGGGCCAAAAAAGCCTGCACAGCCTAAGCAGACTTGGCCTTGCACTGTGTTAGCAAGCGAACCCAAGCTCACAGGGATCTGCCATGTCTCCAGGTGACATTTGCATGAAAGTTGGGTCTCTGGATGAATTCAGCTTGATTTTCTTTAGATCCTGGGCTTACAGCTGATCTCTGCTCTGAGAACTGCTGTCAGCACACCTCTCTCCAGTCATACTTTAGCAGCTGATAAAGGTGCCTTCCAAAGAGTGATACGGCACTGAAAGCCAGGTCTTATGCTAGATGTTGCTCCGCAGTCAGCCCAAACTCACTGCTAGGAACTGGTGGAGGGACTTCAAAGAAAGAAACTGGGCAGTAACAGGTAAAGCATCCTTGGAAATTGTTTCTGCCACTGTTATACAGAAAGACCAAATCACATACTTGTCCCTGGATGTCAACGTGCCCATATGTGAAATAGGAAGCTCCCTTGTAATTTACTTTTGTGACTGGCATGTCAGTGACTGAAATCATCCTAAGTGCTGCTGCTAAAAATCAGTGCTTTGCTGACTGTTGATGAATTGAAACCTACTTACATCATCTCAAAGGGCAAAGCAATCAGTGCAGACTTTTTTCCTTTTCCTTCCCTTCCTTCCTCATTTTGCATTAACTTATCTGTAGTGGAAGCCACTGCTTTAGTAGCCATGGAAACAAAACCCCCTCTTTTATTACAGGCATGTACAAGGCACTTGCACTGTAGGCTTCTGCACATACCTATCCAGCCAGGTGTGCCTTGTCTCTCACCCTGAGGACTTGTTCTGTAGGGACCCAGAGACCTGACAGTTTCTGTGCCACTCAGTGAACGTCTTGTATAACGTGTCTACCCAGCCCAGGAAATTGTGTTGAGGCAGTGTCTCAAGAACATACCCATTTTCAAAGAGTAAGACTGAAATCTGGGTCTGTGAAACAGAGGAGGGTGCTTAAAGAAAGGGCTTGGTTTTATGTTTATATTTCTGTTTATGTTTATATGTTTATACTCTACCTAGAGATGGGGATAAACTAGAATCTCATCTCCTGGTCCCTATGATTTTCTAGAGAGACTTAAACTTGTAAACCTTTTTTCTGTGTTGCATCAGAAGCAGAGAAGGACTTTTTGCTACATATTACGTGGCTCTGAACTCTCATGGGAACATCTGCTTTCAAGAGATTTCAAGACCATGTGGGTGGAACTACCCCAAAATCAGCTGATCTTGCTACAGTTTTTCCATCCTAAGCTGGAAGCTGCAGTAGTTTCAACACTTGAAAATAAATCCTTGCTCTCAAGTAAACTGAGAGGTAGAACTTACACCCAGCTTAACCCTTGCCTTTTACTGGATTCAAAATCTATCTTCCCTTCTCACACCACAGCAACTGGTTGTGGTTGGGCACCGGGAGGATCTCATGCAGTGTAATCTCATGAATTTACATTCCCAGGTTCATAGGAGAAATTTTCCCTTCTGTTACAGAATTGCCCAAATATGTTAAGGAGTTTCACTTTGTTCTGCCATTTATTGCCAGAGGCCAGGCTGATCCTAGACCTCATCTGGAAAGGGGAGTACCACATCCCTCTTCTCTTACCTCTAATCAGACTGGTTTGTGCTAGGGCAGTTCTCCATGAATTTTCAGCCCAGGGGCACTGTTGTATTGAAGGGCCTAAAATATCTGGGTTTGACGAACCCTTTTTTTTTAAGGATATTACACATGCACACAGATGACAAGGGAAGAATGACAGGGGAGCCAGGACTGAGCGAGTTTCAGCAGAGGAGAGGGTAACGAGAGTGCATTGCAGGCAGCCTGCTGTGGTAGTGAGATAATCTCAGTTGCTGAAAAGAGCGTCTCAAGTGCAAAAGGAAAGCTCCTAACCTCACTGCTCATTATTTTTCTACACGATTCCTAGAGAGAGGGGCTGGCACACTGGAAGGCAAAACTATTCCAATATTTAGGAGGTTCAGAAACGAGAGGGAGAAGGGAGAAGGTCTGAGAAGTGGTGGTATGAGACAGGATGATATACGGTAGGGGAGCTACAGAGGAGAAGAAAAGCAGAACAGGTATTTCTCAACTTCACTGCTTTGGTCTTTTCCTCTTTTGCCCCTTCTTCATTAAA
The DNA here is from genome assembly GCA_013397275.1 of Burhinus bistriatus. Classification (NCBI taxonomy): domain Eukaryota; kingdom Metazoa; phylum Chordata; class Aves; order Charadriiformes; family Burhinidae; genus Burhinus; species Burhinus bistriatus. The sequence continues at coordinate 15,830 of VYXH01000256.1, forward strand.
GCTGAGACCTTTTAGGACAAGTAGCTTTTTTTCTGTACTTGTCTGTTAAATAATTATTGTGAAGCCTTGTGCCTGGCTGTTCCATCTGCTTCTTCACTGTGCTCACCTCATGGGGCATGCAGGGCTCTTATAAACATCGCCACAGAATAGCAATAGCTACTGTCAGCCCCGGGACTGCCTGGTTCTACCTCTGTATTGCCCTGTATGCAGGCTTTTAACCACTCAATCTGCAGGTGCTTTTCAGTAGCCAGTGGTGCAGAGTGGAGTCATAGCAGAAAGGCAAGCAGAGGAGAAGAGCCCTTTAACCTGAGCTGTGACACAACCTGTGCTCATCCTGTCTCTACTCTGGGTTGTCTTATAACAGTCCTTCCCCAACCCTTTTCCACCCTAGCCAGAAAGTAGTAGGCAGCTGCATCTCCAATCATTGCTTTGACTATTTTCCTGACAGACTAACCCAACAGCCCCCAGCTTTCCCACCCTGACCTGAGGGGCTGGCACTGCTGTCCTTGGAGCTTTCATCATGCACAAAGGATGGTCCAAAGAAGCTGCTGTTGCTCCCAGAGGGACTCAGTTGTCTCCAGACCCTGTACTTGCCAGGTAGCACCCAGCAGTGTAGGTGGCAGGAGCTGTCAGGGCTGCTTCATGATGGTCTTCACCTTCGTTCTCTTTCTAAACTGGAAAGGGACTCTGGTCTGTGTGGCAATCTGGTCACAGTTCCCAGTATGCCTGGGTGCAGGGAGCTGAAGACTCTGTGTGCTGTCCGACTGTAATATCGGCTATGGCATCCCTTTTCTGGTGATGGCTGGTGTGCTTTGACAGTGTCAGTCAGTCCTGCATGCTGGGCTTTTGTCCTGGGAAGGAAATTTTTCCTATCGTATCACTTTTTTCTCAGTCTGTTGTTTGCAGTTATGGTTTCGTAAAGTCCTTAAATATATGCTTAACTTTATTCATGTGCTGTCAGGTTTTTCAACTTTATTTCCTACAGATATGAGACCCGTGTGATTCTCTTCTCTCTCCCCCCAGGTCTGTCTCTCAGCTGCCTTCCCTAATAATTTTTCTAGCTATTGGCCCCTTTCAGCCAAATTTTCTGGAGGCAGAGATCTCAGTATAATAAATTCACTGCAAGTTTCATGAAGAGCAAGGACTTGGAAGGGAAGAGACTGAAGTGCTCTGAAAGAAGGAAATGTCACCACATGAGTGCAACCACTGTTAGACACCAGAGGACCCAGGTAAGAGGGAGCCTCATGGGCTCCTCACTCATGGGAGAAGCCCCAGTCAGAGCTTGTTACTGACCACAAGCTTCTTATTTCAAGGAAACCATGCTCATGGTCAAGGGACAATATACTTCTAGGTTGGATGAATGTTTGTCTACACCCATCTCACCCTTCTTGGGTGCTTTGTAGCTGTGGATTTTTTCCACGTGCTCAAGCTGGATCTGGAGTCAAGAAGGAACTGGTCAGCACTGCTGGGACTTTTGCTTGCTTCGGCAACGTGCCATGCCATCTACTACCCGGGCACATATGATAGTTTCTCCTAGCAAATTTGCAGGGACCCAGACACTGGATTTCTCTTGTTCCTTTCTTGGCATCTAAGATATTTCTTCAGGTCTTTGTTCTTTGGAATTATAAATTTCTTATAAGGTACATGTGGGAGAAACAGAAAGGGTAGACTATTTGGGTTTTTTCTGGACTTAACATCCACTAAGCCCATTCCCTCCCATGTGCACACACACTCATATTCATCAGGCAATAGGACATAACAACCCTTAAACACCCAGCTCAGATCTTTGCGTAGCTCCACACTTGCCTGTGTTTTGGATGAAGGCTCCCTATTATTCCTAGTGATGGAGGCCACTGCCACTTTATGGATGGGAGGCTGAGGACATGGTGTTTCTGAGGCTGTGGAAGCAACACCTCTTATTGTAAGTCAGTAGGTAAATTCTCAGTAAGTAAGATGGAAAAACATGAGATGCTCCAGAAAGGCATCTTACCACAGGCAGCACCCTACACCAGGAACCCCCCCAAGCTGGCCGGCAGGGAACACCAAGGGCTGGAGTATTTGGCTCTTTGATACCTTATTTCAGGCGTAAAAGACCTTCAGCACTCAGAGCCCTGAACTCTCTACAGAAATCAGATACATAAAGCCTTCCTGAGTGAACTTTTCCCAGGTTTGGCTGGAAGGAGAGGCCTTGTCACTGCTCCAGTGCCTAGGCAGCAGCTCACTATGAATACTTGCTCAAATTACAGGAGAGCTGGCTTCAGCTGCTGACTGCCTCCAGGGAGACTGATCCCAGGCAGTTCATCTGCTGGCTGAATGGCTCCACGCCTCAGCCAAGGAGCCACTGCAGACATTTCTTCCCCTCTCCCTACCCTGGTGAACATGCAGTGAGGTCCCACAGCTGGATAAACTCCAGCAGGGGAGACTGAGAGTGGCCCCCACAGCCACAACATGTTATGGTTTGAGGTGAGGGAGGTGAATGCTGTCACAAGAGGGAGCAGATCACAACCTGGCTTGGCCAGTCCTTTCAGGAGTGTTCCCATGGTTGAGTTAGTACAGAAATTGGGAGCACTAACACCTTGCTGGGCTGTGTCCTGTGCAGGATAAGACACATCCTATCTTCTCTGTTGCCTTCTGAGACCCTCTCCCTGTCCGATTCCTTTGGATGAGAGAGGCAAAGGAGTGCTCAGTCTGCCGATTGCTTTTGTGCTCAGGCTGTCAGATTGCTGCTGCTGCAGTTCCCAGTCCAGCGGAGGACTGTGAAACTTCAAGACATGCACTGAATCAGCACTGCAAGTGCTCAGGAAATTTTGAGGTCAAAGCCACAAGTGCCGGTTGCTGTGTGGAACAGTGAGCTGGGCATTAGTGGACTGGAGCACTACAATTACGTAAAGTCTGCTGAGGATCTAATCCTCGATCTCTTGCCCAAGGTCACATAAGAAGTCCATGGCAGAGAGGCAAGTGGAAAACACATCACCAGACTCCTAAGCTAATGTACTCACTGCTGAATCAAACCCTGCGAAATAAAAGCTTTAAGCCTGACTGTATTGTAGCCATTGCACCCTTGATACAGCTGATTGTTAACATGGGTACAGGTGTCATGGGGACTAAAACTGATAGTACACAACAGATACCTGCTTCTGTCAGATTTTTATAAATATGTATTTAGCAACCACTTGCCATCCATTGAGCATGAAATAGCTATCCTATTAAATAACGATGCAATTATAGTCCCAACCATAAACACTTCAAGTGGAGCTCCAGTACTATTTTTCATTTTCTTTGCAAATTTTTATTTTAATGCTCACCTGGAGCAAATAACTATTTCCTGACAAGTGAGTAAAATCTGGTTAGTTTTTGAATCTTTCTTGTCAGGCTTGCTGAGGAGGTCAGTAGACTTTGAACTTGACATTGGACTTTCTCAAGTCTTAGCCCTCAGCATGTGTATTTTCTAATTCACATTTGCTATACTCCTAGGGGTGCAATGAATTTTCTCTCTGGATCTGATAAATAAAGCTTATGTCTTTCTTCTGCAATTCTCACTTTCTTTCCAAATGTGTCTTTTAGTTAACAGGGAATATTTCTAAGCCCCTGGTAGGGGGCACCTAACAATCCAGGCTTGCAGCTGTATGATTCCCTAGATTACAGCTACACTATAAGAAAGAATGCTATGAATCTACTTCACAGTTTTTACCACAATTTATTTTACTGAGGATTAATTAATCATTCTTTCACCAAAGAATTAACAACACTTCTTTTCCAGCACAGAAGTGAATGGTTGCATTAACAAGTGGCTACAGAGTGATTCCAAACAGACAACCAAGTGCCAGAAAAACAAAAAGGCATTTAATGCTGCACCAATGGGGAGCTTTTGAGATGGGGAGCTAGGATGCCCGTTTGCAGCACAGTTTGGTAAAGTTTGTTGGCTGATTACTCCTAGTGGGATAGAAAATGGGACTGAACCCAGAATGCAAGGGGGATACTGGCTTGCACAGAATGAGAAAGGATCTTAAAATATCAAGCTACGGACTCAGGTCTGTGCTGAGATTTGGGAAAGCTCAGCTGAACTGAGTTCACATTGCTGAGGTTTGCAGGTTTACTCGCTATTGCCTGGATTTCTGACACACAATCCAGAAAGACTATTTCCCAGCAAACAACTCAGAAGACCACAAAAGAGGCTTTTTCCTGGGCATTGCAGAACTCAGGGGCTAACTCCAATCCAAGTAAACAAGCCTAAACTTATGGGTGCTCAACCCCCCCTGCACAAGACTGTTTGTCCTGTCCCGTGGCTCCTCTCCATGGCTCCAAGCAATGCTGTGGTATTGACCCCGGCTGGGACATGCAGGGGTGCTTACCTCCAGGACCATCTCTGTCATCTGGAACTGCTTCTGGGAGACTTTGTCAGAGCTTATGGGCTCATGGAAGAGCAGGCAGAGCATGTCATACTTCTTCAGAGCCTGCTTGTAGTTCTTCTCGTTCAGGTCGATCACTCGGTCTTTCCCATCATAAGTGGGGAAGTTCAGTCCCTCTTCTGCCTTGCAGCAGAAAAGCAGGTAAAAACCTGCCAGGATCCAGCAAGCCGCCTTCATAGGGGAGCCCTTGGAGTGCAGCGGAGGACGGGTAAATGTCCCCCTCCTTCTTAATTTGGGAAGAGGGGGAGACCAAAGTCTCCAGGTGAAGTTTGAACCAAGTTTCTCTTTCTGCTGCCCTCCTAGTGATCAGCCCAAACTCTGCAAGGCTGGTGGGGAGCAGCAAACTCTGCTCTCCTGGGCTCACAACAGAGACAGACAGGAGAGGCTGTCAGGCCAAGCCCTGGATACCTTACATAGCTGTGTCCAGCTCCCGTGTCATTAGGAACTCCATTTTTAGGAAGCAGTTGTTTCAGGCTAAAAATAAACCCTGCAATGAATAAAAAGGACAGATATGACACCATTGAGGGACTTGCTGGCACTCTGAATCATCTGAGAGAGAGGGAGCGAGCAAGAGGGAGGGAGTGGAAGATGTGCTGGGAATACGCAGGCAGGGTTTGTGAAGGGACAGACTTCACTTGTACAGAGAACCAAGGCACAGCCTGTCCTACTAGGGCTTGACAAAAATAGAAGGTATTTACTGCATTTTTTAATAAGGGTATCTCTCTTTGTAACCCCCTGGGCATCACAGTGATTAAGCTTTGGATAACAGATCTTGGATTAAACAGTTTCAGAGCTTCATCTGCACCACTAGAGGAAAAGTCCTGTTTCCTCAGCAGCAACGAGGTGAGCACTTGTGGGACTCCCTCCTTCTCCTCCTGCCTGGGGCAAGGAGTTGCGGGCTGACATTCAAACTCTTTTCTGAAGCACCTCCTCTGCTTACAGGGTACCAGGACAATTGCTGGCCCTTGCACCTGTAATCCCAAAGCAGAGGGCATCTTACATTGCAACATCCCACGCCCACAGCAGTTACCAAGCCCCATACATTGCTGGCAAGTGGTTAAAACCTTATCATACTAAGGGGGATGAAGGGCAGGAGGCACACGCTCAGGCCAGTGTATCGGGGCAGGAGGCAGGGCTGTCCTCAAGATGATGGACAGATGCCACCATTGCTGCTGGCATCCCAGCCGATGGGACCTGCCTGGTGGTCCTGAGGGGTTTTTTCACACAACCCTGTTGCATTTCCTGGGAACTGTGACCAGTTCCTCCTTCCCCAGGAGCTCAGCGCCAGCTGCCACTTTGCCACGCTGCCTGTACCACGCTGCTGGGGAAGAACAGCTCGGTGGCACTGATTTTCACCTCTTCCCCTTCTCTGACCAGGGTGTCACAGCTGCCCCATGACTGGCAGCAACAGGCAGGTGGATGCAGGCCAGCTGGCCACATGCCACCACCAGGGCTGACGTGGATCTGCTGGAGAAGGCAGGCTGAGGGGCTGGCAGAGAAAAGCTTGACAGAATGCATGGGTCTGTCCCCCCTGCCAAAGTGATGTGCAGACAAGCGGCCTTATCAGGTCTCCTCCTTGTATGTTGGTCCATTCTAGTCTTGCTCCATCTACTCTAGGGAGGAGATGATGTCCCTTCTTGGTGCATCCAACTCTCGCCCTGACCAGCTGTTCCTATTTAATTGTATGGCTGGGATTATTTCAGTATTTGGGGCAAAAGGCACATTACTTAGCAATTATAGAATCATAGAATCATTCAGGTTGGAAAAGACCTTTAAGATCATCAACTCCAACCATAAACCTAATACTGCCACGTCCACCACTAAACCATGTCCCTAAGTGCCGCATCTACACATCTTTTAAATACCTCCAGGGATGGTGACTCCACCACTTCCCTGGGCAGATTATACCCACCTGCTCGATGATTTAGGAGTGCAGCTTTCACTTCCAACCTGAACAGCCCACGGCATACTGACTGAAACTCTGTGGGCAACAGTTTCCAAGTCTGTCTTATTTCCAAAGCCTCCTTTAAGTTTCTGCTCATGCCTTTTCAGAAGTTCAATGTTTGCTTGCAACTTGAAGTCCTAATGATGAAGCCTGAGGAATGTGGGTAGAAGCCAGAGCAAGACGGCCTCAGAAATATACTCCCTACAGAGGCACACTTCAGGGCGCGGCCATTTCTAGAGGGAGATGTGACAAACCTGGATATGTCTGATTGCTTTTAGTGAGAGACGCAAGACTAGTGTCACAGTGGGTGGCAATGGCTGGCTAGGCTTTTGCTGAATGTTTAGGCTGTAAAAAGCACAACTGAGCTTGTGGGATGACTAGGCTTACACCAGGCTGGCTGATTGCCTTTGAAGGACCCCATGGATTTGAGGTGCAGGAGTAGGCTTCCACTGCCATCAGTGTGTTTTAAAGCAGGCACACATTAGACAGGGCTGTAAAAATGAAATGTTCATAGCTACTTCAAAAGTGGTTTCCCAGGCTCCTGCCCTTATTTTATTCTTGTAGATCTTCAGCAATTGCCCCACTTTCATATCGCTCAAGCTATTTTTGAGCCACTTTCTCTCCAGTCTGAATAACTTTTTAATCTGCCTAAAAATAGACACAATCCAACTTTCATTTTCTCCTCTTTTTGCTATTAAAAAAAAAAAGGAACAAAAAGGCTTTTTATTCACAGGAAGTGTTGCTTCATTAGCCCCAGAGACATCTATTTTATCTGCCCATGGCATGAGTAGCAAAGATCTGTGACTGTTAGGCTTCACCTCTGCTCTGAAGGGAATTCCTCCAGCAGACTGACACTGGATGTCATGGTCACTAGAGAGTCCATCTCTTTATCTCACCACTCAAAACCTCAGTGGGACTGTTAGTGGACACTTTGGGTCAGGCTTACTGTAAAGAAAAGGACAGTGTGTAGACCTCATGGATTTGGGGAACCTGAGTTTTGTTGAAGGCTAGTTTCTATAGGACACTGATGAAGGGTTTCTCTGTGTGCCAAATCCTCCCCCGTAGGGCATGAGCAACAGCAGTTCCCCAAAGGAGGGGATGATGAGGGGGACAAAGAGCTTTTCTGTGAAATCTTGGATTTTGCATTCACAGGTTCACTACAAATACTTTGTGCTATCTTTCTGCATAGTCCAAGGTCTTCCTGATCCCATTTAGCTGGCCATGGTTGCAACACATCTGTTCTCTACTCAGTTGCACCTCTGTCTTCTCCTCCTTTAGCCTTCAGTTGGCATCTGTGGACTTCTAGTTTTCTGAAGTGGCTCTGATTGGTGCTAATGCCCTCGTGGACCTTGTTGTAAATCCCCGACTTGTTTCCTGCCCTCCAGCTTCCCTCCCCCCTCTCTGCTCCCTTCTCCTTAAGGCCTCTCTACATCATTTCTAAGGACTGAAACTTTTTGGAACTCAATGGCTTTCTGCAGTGATTCACTTCTTTGAAGAGCAAGTCCTTTATTCCTAAAATTCAGCACCCCCGGTGTAACCCTGATGTCCCTACACCCACGTTTGCTGTGGTCTCCATGCCGGAGAAGCCAGCTAGCAGTTGAGGAGTCAACGTGGGCCACGGGGGGACCGGCCCTCTCCCAG
>VYXH01000257.1:0-15464 GCA_013397275.1 Burhinus bistriatus
TGTCATTCTGTCATTCTGTGATTTAGTGATATAAGCCTGTAAAATATAGTCCCCATTATAACCCAGATATTTTTCTTATGGTCTCTTGCTCCCTTTAGAACACACTGCTAAAAAAATCCTAAACAGATAAGGGGGGCAGGCTGATTTGTGTATCTTTTATACAGTTCTGTACTTACAGTAGGACTAATGCTCTGCAGTAGCACGATAAGGCAAAGAGCAGAGGTGACATATGAAAATATGATAAACCTTCAGGATGGGTTCTGTCAACAAATATACTTATTGGATAGTGAGATTATATCTTTATTAGGCCTGAATCTTTATGGCTCTATAGGCAAGGAATTGGCCTCAAATTTCAGTGTAGCTGTTTTTACAAGTAGGGGGCGCCTTTTTCTTCTTTTGCTCCACATTTCATTTGCCATACCTTGACATTCACAAGCTCAGGCTCTAGCATTCAATAATCCATATCTTTGGAGGAAAAAAGAGACTAGTTTCTTTGTATTGCAAGGAATACAACCATATGTACTGGATGGTGTGGGGGCAATACAAAATTTATCCTTTGGTATGCCCCAAATAGATCTGGATACTGGCATTAATTAAAGCATGTGGAAAGGTTTAACACAGTTCAGCTTCGAAGAACTGTATGGCTGCCCTGCATCCCGCTTCCCCCACCCTGTGGCCTCCTGCACATCTCCTTACCGTACACGTTAAATAACGACAGAGCAATTGAGTCCTGCAGATGCCACTGGGATCAGGCAGCCTTTCTGCAGAGACAGCTCTCATGCCTTCTCTGCAAGTTCTCTTGCTGCAAATTTCCGTGACCCAAACACATCTTCTGGCTCTGAAAGACTTGCTTATTCAGATTTAGCCAAAATCCCATTTTTGTCGCTGCCGCTAGAGGGATCTGTGCAGTTAACTCTCTCCTCCTGTTCTCTCTTTTTGTCCCAAAGTGGGAGAGAGGCCAGAGCAATCTTACCTCAGTACTGCATTTTCTTACTTTCTTTCTTTTTGTTTTGTTTGGGTTTTGTTGTTGTTGTTGTTGTATTCTCTCTTGAGTATGATAATACAATGTACATTATTTGTATTTTTGTTTCCTGTAAGTTAGCTTAAAAACATCAGAGCTAAATGATACCTATTCATCAATTATTAATTCTTGATTTATGCCTGAGGCACCTAGGGTTCCTATCCAAACACAAGCCAGGATTACTTAAGCTCTGAGGTCAGAGACAACTGTGCATTCTTGCTACAGCTTTGGTGCTGTTATTACCAAGTTACCTGTTAGTTACTTAAGTATAGAATTAAAAAAAAAATAAATTCTGTGTGCACATAAATGGCATGAAAATTACTTTTTCAAATTATACCCTGGGGAAAAAAAAACACAAGGTAGCTCTTCAGATATGATCGGAAAGGATGACTGATTAACACATAGTGATTATGAAAATGGATCTTGGTATTTTAGTCCTGTGCTACATCACAAGTCAGTTCAAGTCAAGGACTTTTTCAAAAAAAATTTTTTGAAACATTTGAAATATGTATTTTGGATATATGATAAAATTTTTTTTTTATTCTTTTGGGTTTTTTTTACTGGTTATCAAATTAATCAGAGGAAACATTTAAAATTTTGAAAAATTATTAAAATGGTTTTGAAATTGTCAGGGACTACGTCATCTGTCACTGCTACAGTGGTAGCATTGGTTGGGGGAGCTAGTAAGAGCAGAAAAGCTTCAACATTTCCTTGTTTGAAACTTCTCTCAGGTCAGTAGTGACTGAAAATAATTACATTCGATTGCAGCCTCAGTCCAGTTCCTAGTGGACAAGTGTCCATGTCACAAAATCTACCATTGCAATTGGCAATAGTTGGCAGGCTCAGCAGAGAAGCCAAGGATTGAATGGGCATGGAAATTAAACTATTCTCCTGCCCCTAATTGTGGTCCTTTCAAGTCATCCTTGAGGAACATTGTTTGGGAAAAGTTGCATAGCTGTTGGCAGTGCTGAACAAGCCCTGTGGATAAACATAACATTTCCATCTTCAAGGTCTTAATCTGGCACATTTTGTAGACTTAAAAGTCACACCAGAAGGGGGGAAAGACATTTATTTTTTTCCCTGTTATAGTAGTAATATTTTCCTAAAATATAAAACCCACAGCTGAAATGAGGAATACTGTCCTTCTTCCAAAATACTTACTACCCTGTCTTCAAATATATTAATTAAAAGAATGAAGGAATGGTGAGTTTTATTTTTTATGAATCCAGTGTTATTATTTCTGATCACTATGTACTTTGGTAGAAAAGTGATCACATTGCTTAAACGGATTACCTAAATATGGATTACCTTGCTTAAATATGGCAGTGGTGGCCTAATTGATATGCTGGGACTCTTGTGCTCAAGGACATGCTTGGAGTCATGGGACAATATGGGAATCAGACATTTATTGATTTCTTGAGGATTTCAATGGGAACTTTTACTTAACACCTGATAATAAAAATTGTTCTAGTCTAATTCTAACTGGAACTTGACATCCAAAAAAGTCATGTGAGCACTATCAAATTTAGTTTTCCCTTCCATAGAAAGAGTAATATTTGTCTACCGTTTTTTTCAACAAGGTTGGAAGATATAAGTAAATAAAGTATGTCAGCTTCCAGCACACTCAACAACTACAGCAGTTTCTAATTTTTTGAGGGGAGGACTGTTGAGTTTTTCTTTTCTTTTTAGTGAATAGTAAGAGGTATATAATATGGCTTTTCTTAATACTGGCCTATTTTAGTGGGTTGCAGCTCGGGTGACTTGACTTCTGGAATGTTTTTTAGGACGAACCTCAATGGGAGACACGTCTTCAAAGAAAGTACCTAAGAGACTAACTTTCACCAGGTACCTTAGCTTTACATAGGACTAATATTTTAGTGATGGATAGTATCAGACTGTTTAGGTCTGATATGGTTTAGATTAAGAGAAGAATTCTCCCCATGGTTGTTTGGTTTTGGTTTGTTTTTTTTTAAATGCCGCTTAAAAGCTATTAAGTGTGGGTACACCCTGAAATGATGGTTGCTGTAGCCTGTGCAGATTCAAGTGAAAGGTAACACATCTGATGTTGTGCCTTTCACTGTGGGACCACTGCAGCTGCCTTGCAGCTCTGAGTTCATCTTACCAAACTCAGAATTGGAAATTGGTGACAGTTTCAAATGTCTTTTTAGCAGATTTAGAAATTTACCTATCTACGGGTAGTTCTTAAGCTTTTCTGTTTACCCCCACCATTTCTTTCAAATCTGTAATCAGATAATCAACTATCTGGCTCTCTGGTCTGAGTACACAGATGGAATCTTGCTACAAGATTGATGTGTTTATGCACATGGATCTTGGGAAAGCACATTGGCTAAGTTTGCACTACGAAATGAGGCTCTTGGTAGAAATTAATCTGGAAAATTTTTGTGCTGATTCTCTATAGTAGTGCCACCAAATCTTTGTAATGTCTTTGTAAACTTTGTTAGATACTACTTTTAGTGATGTTTTTCCTTCTTCTGTCTAAAGAAGTTAATTTCTTGCAGTTACACTATATTTGCCAATGTAATTTTATCAATGCTCTGGAGATTGGTCAGTGACCCCAGTGTGCCAAACACATATGTTATTGCTGTAACCCTGGTAATAACAAACATGCAATCGCTGCTCAGCTCTGGAAACATTATGCTTTTTTGTTTGTTTGTTTGTTTGTTTGTTTTCATTGGGAATATGAGAGCATTCGTATTGTTCTAATGTCTTGTTCATTTATAACAGAATAATTACATTTATAATATGCAGCCTTTAATGATATAATAATATATCAAGAAGTTTGCAAGTGACTTGGTAGTGGAACCAACTTCAAATTGAAAACAAGCTTCTCAGTGTTTGTGGCATAGAAGCCTGAAGCAAAACACCAAAAGAAAATAAAAAGTTAAGGGTTATTTTTCTTTTTGAAAATGTGTGGGTTTCTTGCTTCTTGTTAGATACCAAGTGTAGAATCACCTAGCACATAATCACTGAGCTTCGTGCATGGTCTGAAAAGAAAAGTTTTCTAAGGTAAATAATCAGAGAGAAGCTTGTTTCAAAGCCTACCTGGGTAAGTCTACAAGTCTTAATAAACAGCAGCAATGTGCCTGCATGGGACTCTGGTTAATTTAGTTTTCAGCCGCTGACTGCGGGTTCCCTTTTACCATTGAGACAGGGCCCATGCCAGAGAATGGTAAAGACTTGCTGCAATCAACTGGAATTCAATGCTAAATACTCTGAGAGACCCAGTTCTTCAGCAAGGTCTCCAAAATTCTGCCGCAACTGTTCTTCTGCAGCATATCCAAGGGACCAAAAGCACACAGTAGCTACCTTTTCCCAGACCACCTGTGGATGAGCCAGTTCTTCCAACCAAACCAACTACACCAATGTTTTCATCATTGAGTACTTAAAAGTTGTACACCTCAGTTAATTGGCATTAAACCACATAGTTGTAGTAGTTTAGTGTCGCTGAATATTAGTAGTCTACCTCTGTTTCTGATACCTGATTTTACTTTTATTTTTTACTTTCTTTGCCTCTGGTTCATCATATGCCCACAGAAGATCAATAATCATGCTCTGATGCACAATGTTTGGTGCTTGCTGCCAACTGTGGACTGGGTTGGTTTGTGGGGGGCGGGGAGGGTGGGGGTGACTCTTCTGTGTTGTCTCTCAAGAAATATTTTTGAGAAGTACACATTTTTAATCCATATAAAGAAAAAAAATATTTACATGTTCATATTTGAGAGCTAGACAGAGGACTGAGTAAGATGAGAGAGAACTGTGATCTGAAAAATGAAGTCACGCTCTTCAGCCTTGTGTCTACTGTAGTACAGCTGTTTTCTTGACCTTCCCTGATGTAGATGGCTTAAGATAATTTTCAGGTCTTTGATCTGTCCCCATCATTGCTAAAAGTTTATATCTGCTGGCAATAAAGCTTTAAAATTATGTAAATATCTGTGTTATATACTTATTGAAGGAATACTAATTTTGAAGGTTGAAAACTTTGAAACTTCTGTAGTAGGAAGACAGCTATGTCACGCTGGTAACAGAACAAAAAATTCTTACAAAATTTTATCCTATGACATTAACTAAATGTGGTGTTAAGCTAACAGTACAAAGTTCTTTGTGGACATAGGCATGCATCTTAAAACACTGTTATCATACTTGGTCCTAATCAGCACCTTTCATAAATGTCCCTTCCATGCACTTCTCTACTGCTTTTTGTCAGATGCTTTGGGCTCAACTTGAATATATCTGACATGTTTTGTTTGTGAATGAGATAAACATTTTATTGGACTCCAGTGTCTATGCTTTAGTGTCCTCTTGTGCTCCATCTGACAAGGCCAGGAGATTAATTATATAATAGACCTCTGCATGTTCCCCTCTTTTCTTTTGTCTGATGATACCTTGAGAATTGTCTCTGCATGCAATCGAATTTCTGAAAGGCCCATTAAGGCAGAACTCTCTCTCTATCCAAAGAGACACTTTAGTGAAAATACTCTGTGAGATCACATACAGCATTTGCTAAGGTTTTAGGATAGAAATTAACATTTCTTTTCTGATTCTAATTTTGTAGAGCCATATATTTATTTAGAATGTTAACAAATAGAACTGTGTATTCCTTTTTACTTATCTTTTGCAAGGAGTTGTTGACATTTTATGCACAATACTCCATCCACACACACTGGACACCATGCATTGGTGATTTTTTTCCCTCCTCAAATGTAGGAGGAACTGCTGCATCTCAACAATTGCTATATGCTCAGAAAATTGGTGATTCTCTATATCACCATAAAGTTATTGTTGGCAAATGATGGCAATTTAATTTGTAACCTATAAACATGTATATTGCACAGTATAAGTGCCTTGGCTCTTATGTCTTTTTATCCATTTGTTGCTCTGAGCGACAATCAGTTTAATGGTGTTGTTGCTTCACTTGTATTTGTACTACTATCCTCTATTAATAATCATATCCATTCAGACAGACATATACTCATTCATAATTTGGACAATATAAAATCAAATGGTCATAAAATATGATAACAAATGGATGAAACTAAAGGTTGTCTACGGTTTGCATTGTTCACTCCAAGAATAAGAAAACCCAATGATGGATTATAGGATTTGCTAAAGAAGCTAGAAATTGAAGTGCCTGCCAACTCTGGAATGTTAATAAAAATTAGACACTTAACTTCCTTGAATATTCTTAATTTATTTTAAAACGCTTAGTGGTAACATTTAAAATCAGTTCACCAAGAAACGGTAAATAGTACATTATAAAAAAGTTTTGTCATCACAAAGCAAATCTATATTTGATGATTTAATTTGCATCTATTTTATAGAATCACTTTTTTATTTATTGAAGTTTATCTATAACAATCCATGTCAAATCTTTAAGAAAAAAAAGTATATTCAAAATATATAGATGGATAATCCCACCAACTTCTTATGGATATTGACCAGCACAATAGAAAAAGATATTTACAGTCTCTGAAAAGATAATGGAGTATATCCTCAATGTAACTGCAGATTGCAAAAAAGAAAGACAAAACCCAAAGCACCCAATGAATTTGAAAAAGCCCATTCTGCTTCTAGTTCTATTATTTCAAAGGTTAAAACATTGAAATGATGTATTGCAGACAAGTCCTTTGTAAAGTGGAAGACATTTTCTGTTCTGATCATTCTCATTCCTTCGCATAACTTTCTAAAGTTTTTCACTGAATACAGTTTCATATTTGACTTTCTTCTTCAGGAATGGCAATTTATGTCAAAGATCAGAAAAGCCACTGACTTTGCCAATAAGACATTTTGAAGGCACTTGCATAATTAGAAGACAATGTCAGCAAAATTAGATTAGTGAAGAACAGTGGTAGGGAACGTGTATTTGTTTAAGGTTCCTGAATCCTGGTCCTGTGTATTGACCAAGTCATATTGAGACCATGTCATCCATTATATGGTCCTCTGTATTATTTTTGAATACCTCAGATGTCATGCATACTAGCATGAAGTTAGTCAACTGCCTATTGTTGTGAACATCAACTTTTCGGCACCATTTACTCTGTAGCTTCCTTGATGGAGTTTCTGCAGACTATGATGATTTGCAGCTCCACTGTGATGTTTATGGGCTCAATAAAGAAAAGGTTCTAAAAAGATTATGGGCACTGAAAAAGGAAATACAACCTTTTCTGCAGGAGCACAGAGCAGAACAGACTAAACATTTTTGGAATTTCTTGCCTGCCACAAACAGATGATGATTCCCCATAGACATTCTTACTCATTTTATACCCTCAACAAAATTCTTTAGGACTTGAATAAAATTTTCAGATATATAACAAGCCATCTTCTCTTTACACAAGAAGTTTGATGTTTTGTCGCAAGATCTTGGAAGACAGGGAATGTCTTATTTTCAAACTTTAAAAAGCAGCAAGACATAGTTGTAACTGATATTTAGTCCTAGCTTTCACCAGAGGTATCAGTGAGCTAATGCAGACTTCAGACGTTCCTTTACTGCACATGTGAGCTCTGCATGATACTTGCCTGGTGTTAGTTGCAACTGGAGAGACAGATCAGGGGAGGACTTAAAAACTTATGCTGCTGCAGATGTAGTTTCTTTCAGGTGATTTGGAATTTAAATTGCTGTTGCTTGTCACAGTCTGACTATGTAAGTTTCTTGCACCTTACTTTCAAGTCCTTATATATTTTATTGAAAAAAAAACCCATTACATCACTTCTTTCATCTTCTGAGATTTAATTAGTCAAAGCAGTTATGGGAGACTACAATAGCTAGATTTACCTCCTGCATCATCCACAGTTACGCTAGTCAAGTTCCTTTGTGCTGCATTTATAATATGTAGTGCCATCTCTGGTTTGACCTTCTTATCCACACTGACTGGGAGAAGGGAAAAATGCCTTTACTTGTGAACTGAGTTGTTGTGGAATAGTTTTGAGATAAGCTACAACCAAATGTGTTTCTGCAGAGTCTATTTTCTGTATACAGTCACATTTAAATGTGTAAGCTTATTCATAAGATTGTTGGCAAAGTTACACTGACTTTCCTAAGCTGTGATGTGATTTGAACTGCCGACACAGTGGTCCTGAAGGGTGTATGGTCATTTTCACAAAAGGTCATGTCTATGTTAAAGGTTTTAAGTGCAAGGCTCTCAGTGATCCCCGTCTTCTTGTATTTGGCATAGCAGAAGCAGTTAGAGGAAAGGTGATTGGACCAAGATATCCCTCTCCCCAACAACTCCAACCTGCCGTGCCTGTTGGCAACCAATAAAAAGTGTAAATATACACTGTTAGAGAAAGATTTCAGGAGTCTAGGTGAACAAAAGTGTCTTAAATCAACTTCTGCAGCCTGAAGAGCTGTCGTGCTTTCCATTGTTGCTTACATCCAAAGGTAAGGGCCCAACACGTTCCTGTATTTGCACGACTTCATCTTTCAGGGCCTGCTTTCTCATCCATAAGCCAAAAAGCAGGCACACCTGCAAAATTTCCGACAGAGCATTAGAACCAGCAACTGTCTGGGACTGTCACATCTGCTATAAACCAGTTCTTAACACTTAATTTAAGACGCATGATTTTCTTTTGCAGTTACAAAGTGGCAAGATTTTTATATACCAGAGTGACCACAAACAGATGTTATCAATATATTAGGGATAATATGTTTTCAACACCGATTTTTTTTATCAATTTAACAAAAATTATCTTAAAACTGTACTGATGCTACTGACTTTCTTTCCTCAGACTTCAGATTTCACCAAATTCTTCCAAGCTTTGTTTGAAAATTATGCTTTTGATTTTTTACTTCTTTAATACTCGATGTTGGTTCATTATCATAATGCTTCTAGTGTCATGTTCTTAGTTAAAAGACCTCTATGCTCATACGAGTCAAATTTATGAAACAATTAAGGTATTTTTAATAACTCTTTCACAGTACTATCATCAATTTGCAGCCTTGATTCCATTTTTTCCTTGCATGTTTATCATTATTTTTAAAAGAGTTTTTACATGTATATGACACATATCAAAGCAGATGTCCTTTAGGAAAATGCTGCATCATGACTTTGGATCGTGGCATAGTGATGTAATGCCATATAAGCCAGGAAAATGTCAGACATGTCATGCTGTTTCTGGTTTATGCAGTTCTAATGTTTTTTTAAACCACAAGGTTTAATCTAGTGTCAACGACTACAGGAGGATACACTTAATTGGCATCCTAGAAAGACAACGTGCGTGTTTTAAGTAGGTTGGTTGCTGGGGAGCACATTCCCAGCGGTACATATCAATTATTCTGGATAAGCAGCACACCTAGTTTGTCGAAGTGATGTGCCTACTGCTGTCTGTAGTATCACTTCTCCAGGGCTCTTCATGGGCTAGTTTGCACGTGCCTACTGGTGAGCAACAGGTACCAATAGGGGAACTCCATGTGTGTGTGCTGCTATACATGCTTTATGTGTGCATTTCTACTTGCCAATGAGCATTTGGTGGCAGCTTTCCATGGGAGGAGTTCCTATGGAAACAAAACAGATATTTGGTCTCTCCAGCTTGCTCATTCAGTTTGCATTAAGTTCAAGTGGTTTATACTTAAACTCTTAATAATGTCAGCCCCTGTCTCTAAATCTACTCTTAGTAGATTATAGGCGTGAAATAATATTATTGTAAATTCATATTATCATTGTTACTATGCAATATACAACCACTTCTTTCCTTGGTGCTTCATTCTGAGAACTATTCAGTCATATTGAATAATTCTTTAATTTTAAATATTATGATCATTAACTTTGTAGAAAAACATATGTATCCAGGATTGTAGTTACTTATTAATTTCAACAATCACTGAAAGGACAATTTTATTTTTCTACTATCACACAAATAAGTATTAAATAGGACTCTGCTTTCTTAACTTGAGGTATTCAGAATCTAAAGTCCCAAAAGAAAGATAAAAAATTCTCCACCACTTATCAATTAAATATAGAAAGAGCTAGAAGCAAGTTCTTTTGTTTGTTTGTTTGTTTGTGAAGAGAATAGAAGACAATATCTGGTAAATTATAATAATTAAGAAAGGTAGAGATAATTATTATTTGCAGTATATTGTATATGTATGGTATCTAATTTTATAGTTAGTTTTGAGACATCATTTATTAATACTACTAAAGTAATATTATTTGAAATAGTTCATGTCATATTGTGATAACCTAATCCTTTGCTCCACAGATGTTTCCGTTAAGTGTCTGCAGATCAGTACACATTGCATGATATTAATATGATACATAAAAAGTGTTTTTCAAAGCCATGACAAAAAGTTCGTATAGTGTTAGAATTGTTACTTACTTTTCCCTTTCATTTACTTAAGCTTAACAGATTGAAGGAGTGTGTCAGGTTTGGTTTGTTTGGGTTTTTTTCCAGGAAGATTGAATGTGAATCTAGCATGCAGATGGCATGTAATTGCATTCCCTGCATTGTTACTATATGGGTTTCATTACTTTTTCACAGCAATGCGCTGAGATTTAATCACCCAAGGCTAGCATTTGCTGGTAAGATGTGTGTATATAGCGGTCTTGCTCAATGGTTAGAAAGCTTACCCCTTGCCTCCTGCACTTCCTCCATTATTCCTGCACCATATGTTCTTTACAAATCCAAACAGAAGAATTATAAGCACTAAACTTACCTGGGAACAACAGGAGACTAAACTGAAGCATTTTAGGCAGTTAGAAAAAAACATGGTAATATTTATCTTGACATCTCATCCCAGGCCATTTTTTTTGCCTCTCTATTTTACCCAGTACAAGTAGTTATCAAACTGAACTTCTGGAGTGCAAATTAGGGTTATCCTTTTACTGAGAACGTACTTGCTCACTCTGACTACTGGTGAAACGAGCTATGAAATTTGCTTCATCTCCCCTGATGTTTACACAGGCAAGAAAGATTTTCCCACACTTGTGTGTATCTATGATTTAACTACGAATGACATTGTACCTCTCTAACATTAACCCCTTAATCTAGTACATTTCTACAAATAACCACCTGTAGTCAATTCTTTATTCATAAGCCTTATCTGTTGTTACAGTATATAATCTGTGAGAATGCCCTAATTTTTATCATTCTCTAAGCCTGTCATCATGGCTGAGACAAGGCTTATCCCTCTGAGCAGATGAGATTAGTCGATCATGTTGAAATCAGAAGAGGGATTATAATGCTTGTAATACACTGAGTCAAATTAAATGCATTTTGTTTGTACATCAGAAGATCTTGTTGCTAAGGCTTTGGTGTCTTCTGCTGACTGTATAAATTGCCAATAAAACATATGAAGGCTGGGCATGGCAATGAAAAGCCAAGCAAAAAGCAGAAATACATAAAAAATATTTGTTTTGTTAATACAGCCAGGTAAACTAGAGGCTTAACTGGTCTGATGTCACCATCATATTCTAAACACCAGGGTTTTCACCAGAGATGAACTCTGATCTAAATTGCATGTTTTTCATTCTCATTTATCTTTGACCAACTCTAAGGGCATCTTTTCTTCTGAGTAACTTCCTGCTTTTGTATTTCTTCTTTTGTTCTTTTTTAGGCACACTTCCTTTGTCCTGACTGGTTTGTCACTATGCATCATAAACACACATGCTATTTATGGGCTGCGATCCATAAGGAAGGACACTGAGATATAGATATAGATATAGATATATCAGAAAAACAGCTATAAAATTATGAATCAGTGGGTCAGGTAATTCTTTCTGCTACCCCAGCTGATACTTCTGTCATACGAGAGCGGTGCAACAATAAGAGCTGTTCTTAGAGAAAGAATCCATTTCCCACTAATAGCCCACTATTTTTTATTAGGTTTCCTCTGGATAAACATTCAAAACCTTGGATATTTATCTCAGGATTATCTGAAATACATGAATCACAAAACTGAGATGGAAATACCAAGTGAATGAGATTACTTATTATATTTCAAGCACTTCTGATTCCAAGTCCCATCCACAAATTTGAAAATGAAAAATATTATCAAAAATAATGATGAAAAACAAAGGTAAGAATTAGTTGTGAAGTATGCATGTGGTAGGAGTATGTCTTCTCTTTTTTGCCTTGGGGTATAAGAACAGTCTATTATTTGGCTTCTAAGTAGAGACCAGAAGATGCGTTACCTAATTCTGTTCAGTTATACCCAATTCAGAAAGGACAAATTACATCAAATGCCACAAGGAAATTTTAATTGTGCTTGTAATAATTTATGACAGTAAATCTAAGCATTTGTCGTCAACTAGAGGAAGCAATGTCTAAATTAGAGTTGAGGCTTCTCCCAAGTTTAGAAATCCTTGCGTTTTGGTAGGTTCTGGTGGAATGCAATCCCCCCACATGCCTGTTGTAAACAAAGGCTCTTAATTATCTGAATCTCTTGGAGCCTATATTACAATCCTTGTGGAGCTGTATTAAATATGTGAGAGCTATGAGATTTCTGCATAAAGTAGCTTATAGGCAGCTTGGACCACACAGGTTTGCTTTCATCTCCAAGCTATTTTCCGTATGTGAATTAGGCTGAGCTCTTGCCCTGTCACCAGCATAACACTCTAGTTGGTGATCAAATTCATCCCTTCATGGCACTTGTATTTTTTAGGAGGTGTTTTTGATAACACAAAAGCAGTAACAATGTCTTTGCCTGGTCATATATTTTCCTTCTGGAAACTGTCCCTAAGACCTTTCAAAAGCTAATGTGCCTTATACACTCTAGGCAGAAGTAGGGAACCTCCTGCCAGCATGACACATCAATAGCTAGCCTAAATAACAGTGTGGATGTTAACATTAGGCTACTATTCATTTTTGAAAGTTTTTGATTATGTATTCGTTCTGCTCTGAATCCCTGAGTAACACTATTGAACCATATCATATCACATCAGGATTATTCCTCTAACAGGACCTGTTTTTGTCATAGTTTGTCAGAAGTACTGTGTAATACCTTGGGATTAAGTTGTTATGAAAAAGTGGGTTTTGCCAGTTTTTCTGAGAGATAGGAGAGAAAGATAATGTGTAGCAAAAGTTGGAATGGATTGCAGACTTTCCAAATTTTCCAAGAATATAATTTTACAGGTGTTTCTTTAGATACTTTTCAAAATACCTTAAGTATGTCCTTCAATAAGCCCTGACCCCGAAAAAACGAAGCAAACATTTAACTTCATACATAGTGAATAAACTTGTAGATTTCACAGATTTCCTTTGTTGCAACCTGAGAGGTTAGCCAGATATTGCAGATTTATTTTATTTTTTTCAGCTGGAGGCAAAACTGTTGATGCTTCAGGTATCTGTTTAGCTGCAGTAGTGCTCCTCTACTAAGAACAGGCACAACAGGAATCACGCAGGAGGAGTCAGTTCATAGTGCTGTGTCTAAACTCTGCTAGCACTCCTCTTCCTCAGGTCTAGCCCTTCTTTGCCCAGTCTTGCACAGTTTTTTCACTGCTTCCATCTGCTTGTTCACTGCTGCTACTCTGTTCGTACCCCTTAGTGGACTTTGCTTTAGCCTTCTGGCTTTTAGCATTGTTGTTCCTCTTCTCCTTCCCTGCGCCTCCTCTCCCAAGTCACCTCTAAGGCTTAAATGTAACCAAAATGAAAGACCTTTTTTTCATTCACCATACTAAGTGAGGTTTTATTTGATACTAGAATTCCTTACACTGCATAAAGTGAAGTAGATACAAAGACAAAGATGGGATTCAAGGTTTTGATCGTTGAAAATGGGAACACTGCTAAACTTGTGCTGGCGGGAAAAATATGATGTGTGGTTCTTTCCTCCCTTCTCACCCCACCAAATATATGCATCTCCTACCCTACAAACTGTTTTTTGTTGCTGTCTGTATATATGTGCTGTGCTTTTTCAAAGACCATAAAAAAGATTTCCTTCATTAATCTGCAGAGGTTTTACCAGCTTTGACTGTTCATTCCTTCTTTTGGAAGTTTATGCAGTAAAAGGGTTGCTATAAATTGCATGATATAGGTCAATCTTAAAAGATGGATGAAAATAAATTTATATTAGTCCAGGCATTTATATGAATGTACAATGACCTCTTTGGTTTCATTAGTTCTAATACACAAATGCCAGGGGTATAAATCTTCACATTTCAGCACATGCATGGTTCGTTACTTGAGGTCAAGATGATGATTTCCTCCATAACGTTTAAGTATACAGTTAAGTACAGTTAAGTTTGTCTCAGAAAAATATATTTTAGTCATATGTAAGAGACTAGATACTGGACTATACCTGTGTGTGTGTAAATATATTATGTATGTGTATACATATAGCAAGTGCTAATTTCTGTCACTTGATAATTTTGAGATCCTTCCCAATTCACTTCCCCAGTACACACTTCAGACATGCTTGTAAAATATTTTGAAGAATAATGAAACTGTACTGCAATATGCTAGAATTTGGCAAGAAAGATTACTAAATAGTCTGGTTACTGACATAAGCAGGATGACACCATGCTAAAAGTAAAGTACCAGGTGAGACTGGCTGGAGGATCATAAATGGTTAGAAAGTACAGAGATAGTGAGGAAGTGACATTTCCACTGAACATTTTCTGTAGGATCTGACTGTGAAAATACTATGGTTTTTAGTCTTGGAGAGGGAGTGACATAGGAGTATCTAGTGGAAGGACTAATGGTGAAAGCATGTAAAATCAAATGCTTACAATTTGATATGAAAACAACAAAACAGGAAAAAAAAATAAAACAAAAGTATTTCTGGCAGTAAATTGCCTTTAATAAACCTGTTGTTTTGGGTTTTTTTTTTTAAATGTGGTGTCCTTGACCTAAACAACAAATGTTCCACATTAACGTTTTTGTCCAGATTCTCTCATGCCTTCAGCTCTTCTGACAGCTGCTGATTTCATTCAGATCCATTTTAAAATGTCACTCAAGGAGGTATGCAGAATTGGCTCTTCTGCCTATCATACTCAGTGAACAGATGGCAAGCTCCCTGTCCTCCCCTTCCTGAGCTCTTTGAAGGTTTTGGCTGGGATAGCAAGTTGCTTTCTCAGCCCTCAGAGAAAATACTTTTTTGTGGGGCAAAATAGCTCAACTCTCTTTTCTGCTGCACTGTAGCACAGCAGTATGCTGTGGGGACAGGATGGGATGGGACGGGATGGGATGGGGAGGGGCAAATATCTCACACTGCTGATGCAGAGCATGTGCAAGGATCTGTAAGTAGTGGCTTTGCCATCAGATGCTGTGAGGAGCCAGGGAACAGCAGTTTATTCCCCTTGTTGCCTTGGCTGGATGGAGCTGTGAGCTGCAGGAAGGAAAGATGAACCTCTGGCAGGTGAATTTTACCTGGTAATACCTGAAGTGCTTTATGTGGGCAAGACAGATGTAATGTTAGAGTCCAGTCCCTTCAAATGAGATGAACGACTACCATGGACTTCCGGANCAAACCGCTTGTAATCCAAGAGGAAGCAGT
>VYXH01000260.1:6063-24385 GCA_013397275.1 Burhinus bistriatus
AACTACTGGAGAGAGTCCAGCGTAGGGCAACAAAGATGACTGGGGGATTGGAGCACCTCCCTTATGAGGAAAGGCTGAGAGAGCTGGGACTCTTTAGCCTGGAGAAGAGAAGGCTGAGCAGAGACCTTATTCTTGCTTAGAAGTATCTAAAGGGTGGGTTGGAGGAGGATGGAGCCAGACTCTTTTCAGTGGTTCCCAGTGACAGGACGAGGGGCAACGGGCACAAGTTGGAACACAGGAAGTTCCACTCAAACATAAGGAAAAACTTCTTTACGGTGAGGGTGACAGAGCACTGGCACAGGCTGCCCAGGGAGGTTGTGGAGTCCCCTTCTCTGGAGATTTTCAAGACCCGCCTGGATGCAGTCCTGAGTGATGTGCTCTAGGCATTCCTGCGTCAGCAGGGGAGCTGGACTAGATGATGTCCAGAGGTCCCTTCTAACTCTGAAAATTCCATGATTCTGTGATATGCTACCAGTTATATACAGTGACATCCCATGTTGTTAAAAATAAAGCTGAATTCTGCTATTGATTCAAACAGAACCACAGTCAGGCCCCAGTTCTTTTAGTCTCTTGGAGGAAAAAAGTATTTTGCAGCTCTTTCAGATATTTATTTTTAATCCATTGGCTCTTTAAAGCATTACAGTTGTTTGTTCATAGACAGTATCTATTTGTGGGTTAAACAGACAGAAGATGACCACTCAACTCAAACAATTCAATATTCCATTTTCTATTTTTTTATTTCAATTTGAATATAGATGGAGATTTTTATCTCATAAAAAATATGTGAAAGTCTCTAGCTTGTTTCATATGAGTATAGTATTTTACAGATAGACAGCAAAATTGTGATATATTTACAATCCACAGAAATTTTAAATGGATTACTTCTTTAAAGCATCACAAATGACTATTAAGTACTTTGTTGTGGATTTAGTGGTACTGAGGAGCTATTGAGACAGCAAACCAGCAGCTTACTGTGTCTAATTGCAAATCTCTTTACCCCCAAAGCTTTTTTGTTATTAATTTTTTAAATCTGAAGTATGATACATTGCATAATCATAAGTACACTTATATTAAGTGTTGACATTTTCCATAATACCTTAAGAAATTACATTAAAAAGAGTCATTATTTTTGCTCCTATTACTGAACAGATTTGTACCAATCATGCAAATACGAACACAAGAAGCCTTATGGGTGTTCATTAATAATGATTGTTTGCTTAGGGTATTCATTTCAAAATAAATATTTGCAAAACCATACTTTATTCACAGTGGGAATATACAAAGCAATAACATGCTGGTAATAGCTATTATAACACACTGAATTTTTTTAGTCTGCATTTAATTTATGTGATATCACAAACTGAAATAAATACAGAACATATTTGCACTCACCACATACACTGCTGGACTTACTGCTGACAAGAAGAGGTTTATGGTAAAGTGAATTTGTAGATTTGTTTGAGTTTATATCAATTTTCTGGAAAAAATAAGCAGATAAGTGAAAAAGGAAAAAATATATTTGTCTGCAGGGCTATTAAAAAGAACCATATTTCTAGTTAACATTACTATAAACTTTGCTGACCTTGTGCATATGAATAACCCATGAGAGTGCAGTTGGATTTTGTCAGGTCAATGTCACACACATGCAGAACTTTGATGGAGTTTTTGTGTCATTTGAACACGTGCAGTCGTATACATCACTGTGAAACGCAACAAGCGTGTTTTTATATTTTTAAAATCTGAGGAAACTAGGACATCCAGTATATCCAGAGACCTGTAAAAAAGTACTGGAAATTGCAAACAGTTGTGGTCAAACTGTATTACTGAACAAACTAGTCCAGTCCATTTTGGTTTCAACTAATGGTTAAAATGATTTTGAGGTGAAGTCACGCATTGCCCAATGACATCTGGCAAACTTAGGTAATGTGTTCTAGTTGTTTCTAGCCCAAGAGAGCTTGATCTTTAGTTACCCCAGCCTGCTCATCATTGCCTGGAGTTAAGCCATTTCTTTTGCATTTAAGCACATCATAGAGACCCTCAGTTGTAGTTTGTGGAGGTACTTCATAACTTTATTACCTTTCCATAGTTTATGATAAATCTCAGAACTGGTCTGTGCATTTATGCTTTATAGACATCTGACTCTCCTACTGTCCTAAATCTTTTCATGAAACAGGAGACAGAGGTGGCTCACTATTAACATGTGGAAGATGGGTACACCTCAGACAGCATCCAGTTAGTAGCAAAGTGGTCAGGGCTGGTTCCTATATTAAAAAGTTCATCTCCTACATTCTCATGCACCATGTTCATGCAACAACAGGTATTTGTGTGCTCTGTAGTATGTTTTATGTATGTTTTGTATAACATGCACGTGACCTCCCCTCTCCTTATCAATGCTGCTTACTGTATCACATACTAAAGGCACTTATTAGGACTGGTGTGTGATGGCAGTGATGCATCCACTATTCACCCATGCTTAGAGGCACCTTTTTAGAAATCTACCTGTGGATAACTTGAATGTTATCACTTCAAATCAAGAGCACTATAAAAAAAATAATTCATCCTTTCAGTGTGTGGGTAATCCATCCTGAACAGGCACATGGGAAGGTACCGTAAAAGGAAGTTAAGAGACACAACCGTGGACATGAAATGCTCTTTATTTCACATGATCACCACTGGAAAAGAAGAGAAGCAAATTTAACTGGAGCCTGACAAGGCCCACTATATACCCATCCAGGACTGATTGCTTCCCTAAGCTTTCAACAAGGCTGCTGGAGAAGCAGAAAGTAGACAGACACGAGCACCTCTTTGCTGAAAGCAGTGGTGCCCAGGATTCACCATCAGTGAAAAACCCAGGCCCTTTTTGTTGCATTCCCTCCCCACTCGGTTATGCTCACCTCTAGTATACAACTCCAAGACCTGCACTGAATTGCTAAAAAGATTATTTGATTGAATGAGCTCTTGTAATTAATACTGTCAGTATATACAACAGCTAGGTAGAGCAAAAGCGTATTAAAAATATGTGTTAAACTGCAGGATACCACAGGGAATCTGGAAACTTCTGTGGCTTTTAAGTGTCAACAGATGGCACAGTGTGACCTACTTTGGAACAGATAAATAAAAAAAAAGAGAGGCTAAAGTTGCTCTGGCAAGAAGAGCCTGTGCTGGTACTGGGAAGCTGCAGCTACTGCGGAGCGCAGGGGACTGACAATGGGGTGTCTTGAGGCTGCCAGTTGACTTCGCAGTCCAGGCATCATTAGTATGTGCTGGCTGTCCTGTAGCCTACTCAATATGTGCTGGTAATATTAATCTGGGTTCCCTAGCAGCAGGTGCCTCTATCGTAAGACTCTAGCATGATTACTTTGCAGATTGGCAGAAACTCGAAGGTTTGAGTGAGTCGAAAGAGCAAAATTAAATTTCCAACCCTAGCAATATCTTTTCTGGAGTCAGGCTGGATATTGATTCTACAGTATCACTTTTTAGTTTAAATAGATACTTAAGAAAAAATTACTTCATTCTCCAAAGAAAAAATATAGTCCCATACTTCAACAAGCACCACAGACATAAAAGTAATTATCATATTTTTCCACTCTCCTTTTATAGTAGCTTTAAGGTATACACCATCTATTAGTACTACTGCTAATTTCAATGGGAAAATCTCTAAATTGTGTTATGCCTATAACATTAAGTGTCCTCACTCCCCTCACCAGCTGTTTTTTGTAAATTCCACCTATTTTCACTATCATATCTGGCTTTTTCCAGAACTTTCCTTAAAGAAAGAGCATATAAATCCTTCCAAAAATGTAAAGGAAAATTAAACTTGGATAAAATTTAATACTGTGAAACACAACGTACTAGCGTGTATTCACTTGATTTTATGGACAGCTAGTGCAAAACTACTATTTGCTACCTGGTGAGCAGAATGAGTTATCTTAAGCTTGCTGAGTCTCCTGTTTGTAGAACAATATAACAAATTAATTATCCAGTGTGGATCATTTAGTTTTTCTCATCTGTTCAAATTTTTACAATTTAAAACCACATAAATATTCAATTCAGTTATGAGTACAGCGTATATGCTTGGCTACATATGCGTAGCATAAGGATATGCTTTTCCACCAATCTGGGGCAAACCCTCTCAAGGGACAGTAGGCTAAATATCCGCTTGTTTTTAGATGAGAGTTGCACAATTAAAACACTTTACACAAGATCCATCAAGATTTTTAATCCCTCCTACTCATTCTTAAGCATTTTATACCTTTCAGACCTTTTAACTCAACATGCAGAAAACAAGGACAGATTGAAGTCAAAGCTTTCCCAAACCGTTAGCATTATGGAGCTATATTTAAACTCTCTGACAGGGAGAATCCTGTATGACAGGAAGAGTTTAAAGGCAGTCAATCATCCAGCCCTCTGCCAGGGTCCATTTCAGACGATCAGAATTGGCCCTGGGTAACCTGGGTTGACTCTGTGGTTGACCCTGCTGTGAGCAGGAGGATGGACCGGAGGACTCCTGAGGTCCCTTCCAGCCTGAATTACCTTATGGTCAGCTGTTGGGAACTACTGTTTGCATTAGACTTTAATACGGTGAGCCTTAGCAAAATGATTTTTCTGGAGTGCCAAAGACAATCTCCAAACCTCCAAACAGTGCAGACTGAGATCAGTGGATAGACCTGCAGCTCTCCCCATGGCTCTGGTATTCAGCTTACACGAAAAACATTTCAGATATCCCAATTTGGAACCACACACCTGCCTCAAAGGAGAAGAAGAAATTATTTCCTCGAGTAACTCATAGACGTTCTCAAAATATACGTCTCATTTCCTACAACAGCTGTGGCATCTTTTTCTTCTCCTTTGCTTACTACAGACCATCGGCTATAGCTGCTGGAGTCCCCAGGGAGCCACACTGGCACTGCAGCCATGTCAGGCTGTGCACAAACTTTTCCATCAAGCAGGCACGAATCCTCACTGCCCACCCAGGGTAGCAGCACTGATGCCACCTCCTTGGCTGGGGAGGGGTAGAGACCGTGAAGATTTCACAAATAGATGGCCTGCAGCGCACAACATGTTTCTCCCTGCCCTGAAAGACTGCACGAACAGTGGAGGAACAACACACCCTTCTCACAGGGCAGGTCTTGCCCTAGTCCATGGGGTGACCACTACCTGTCCCATTTGTCTCCTTCATGCCCTTGGTGGGATGCAAACCATAGATGAGGGGAACGAAAATGATGATACAGTTTATGGAAAAATTATTAGTAACTTCATGGTTAACATGCAAACATGGATCTTTGTTAAGGCCCTGAGCATGAAGACATGTTCAGTATGTGTTTAGTTTTGTTATGAATTGTCACATCAGTAAGTCCACTCACTAATACAAAAAATAAGCATGTGTGAAAGTGTCCATAGAGCCAGGCCTTAGACCTTACGGTGACATTTTCTGAGATTGATTGCATATGGTGTGCATTTTTGCACTTGCTTTCTTTCCCAAATGCTTCTCCCAGCACTTTGAATGTCCTCTCCTGGGTACTGCAGAAGCCCTGCTGCCTGGACAGGAGACCCACGCTCAGTTAAGTGGCTGGGGCAGCAGACCCATCTGGACATGTGGTAGAGGTCCCAGGGTGAGGGGGACTTTATCTCATTCAGTATTATAAGGGATTAGATCATTAATGAAGCTTTATTTAGCTTCATGGCTAAGACAACCCTAAATTTTCATCGGTTACATATCTCCTTTTATCTCCCACAGATTCTGTGCTTATATAGGAATAGTCAGTTTGCATGCAGGATGTAAAAAAGGTCTTATGAAATTACTTTGCACAAAGGCCTAGATTCACAAAAATATGTCAGTACCTAATTTATTCTGAGGAGATTGTAGGGGTAATACAGTCTTTTTAATATTTTCTTATATTTATTCCACTGATGATATCACTCAACTCACAGGAATATTTTTTATCCCTCACGTGACTAATTTTGTGGCACAGAGTTGTCAGACTGCAGAAATTTGCATGCAAATAAACTATTGTTAAATATGAAAAACAGTGTTGTGTGGTACATAGCTATGAGGCCAAGCTACTTAAAAAACTTCAATAGATTTCAAAATGGAAAGCAATAAATATGGACACTGTTCACAGCATTGACAAGATAACTCAAGGATGCATGCCTAAGATGTAAAAGTTCTGCAATAAAAATACTGTTGTTTTACTGAAGTGCTGTAATAATACTGTCACTGTTTTGCTCACCAGAGTATAGATGACACTCTCACAGCCAGTCTCAGTTCCACTCCAGGTCACTTCCAAGATCAACAAGGTGATCAAGGACAAAGTCATAGTCCGAGTCACTAAGGGAAGGGTCAAAATATGTGGAAAAAATCAGGGTCAAGCTCCCAACAAAGGTCCTCCAGTTCAGGAACAAAATTAAGATCTTCAGTGCTGAGACCTCCATCCTGATCTCCCCAGAGAAACACTGACTTTCAAACTAAAGTATGATATACAGAAACATTACAACATCAGTTCACTCTTATGCTCCAGCTCTCAGAGTTTCTGTCATGAAACTGGCTATTGACTGGCATTTGAAGATGACTGAAACCTCAGGAGTGTAGAAAATAATAGATTATAAAGTTGTTTGAGACTTAATAACCTTATGATAACCCATTCGCTGTCTTGAAATGAACACAATGAAGTATCTCACTGATATGTGGTATTTCATTTGAAGAGGATGTCCTCTTTTCAGAACTCTAAATTTGGCTTAAGTCTTTCCACTGGCAAGAGAAAATTTGGCCTGAAACAGTGATGCTACAAGAACTCCATTAAATCAGAATGACTGTTCCTGTGAGGAAGCAGAATACAAGGAAGACCTCTGTTCCCATTTTTCTGTATCTAGGTGACGTTTAAATGCCTGTGACATTGAAGCAATCATGACAGCATCCAGAACAGAGCTGAGGCTAAACTGTCGAGCCTTGCAAAACCTGTCAAAAGCTTTGCCAATTCAAAAAAAATAGCCGGGCTGAGTAAGTCTGAAATGTGATCCATGCTCTGAACTTCAGTTACCTCATCCAGGTTAGATGAACAGTCAGGCTAGTTTCACAGGGTGTTGTTGAAAAGCTTGTGTGGAAGGTGATGCACAGGTAAACCAGACACAGTCTGCACCTGGCATCTTGTACAGAAACTCTATTTAAAAAGTAAAAATTAACTAAAAACTGTATTTATGCATATAAAGCCATATTTTGCTGCAATGAAACCTTGCATGTGTCTGAACACATCGCTTTTACATATTGCTGAATGATGTCTTCATTATATTATAACTGTATTTCAAAAGTATGTCCCATTAGAAGGCAAACATCTATACACTGCGAAAGAATTTGTCCCAGTAGTGGATTCTATACTTAACCTTACTTGGGTTTTGACCACAGGATATTTATCTTGGGGGGAAAATGAGGAACACTGGGCTCTTCTTCAGTTAAAAGTGTTAAGGACATTTTGATAAGCTGTTATATTTTTTGGTTTATTCTATGTAAAGGAGGATTTTTAGGTGTGATAATGTACGGCTTTTAAGTGAAATGTGTTGATCAAGAGGGTGTTGGTTATACAGTACTGGCACAATCCAACAATACAATTTGATTAGTTCTAACTTCATATAGAGTGAGATGGTATGCTAAAAATAACAATTAGGATGCTTTTAATAAAAAAAAGGGACTTTGAAAGGACTCGTTCTTTTTTCTTAAATATTTTTGCCAGTCGACTCATGGCTTTCTTTATGCCATATAGGTTGCCTGTACATTCATGTAGCAGCTAATCTTTTTTAAAACGATGGTCTATGGTACTGCTACAAAACATCACTGAAGTTAAAATCCAGCAGGCCTGAAAAGTACTGCAATTTATTTGCATTTATGAATACCATAATTAACCAAAATTATTACAAATATTTTTTAAAAATAAGAGTTTGAAGGAAAGATGAAAAAGCACCAGATTTTATACCACTCTCTAAGAGCTTAGAAGGAGATTTCTCTGGAGGGAAATGACCTGGTACCTATCTCCTCTGTGCTGTGAGTACTGACAACGACAGGTTCCAGCTTAGAAAAACTAGTGAAATTCTGAGAAACAGAACTAGTTATAGTCTACTCCAAACCTGTAAAAGTAGTTGCCAGAAATGAACATGCCCCTTTCTGTTTGCTGACTATTAAGTTGAGGCTGAGGTTAGACATAGGTATCCAACTTTTAGGCCCTCAGTTTATGGCATATTCTACACTGTGTATCCTATGATAAAAACACGGGATAGAGAGCAACAACATACAGTTTTACGCCTAGTTGTTGCAATTGCCTCCAAAGTTCATAAGTTCACAATAGGAAATATGTTCTTCTGTATTTTTAAAACCCCAGGGACACAGTAATTAATATGTCATAAGTTTGTGTTTTACAAAATACACTATCTGCCAAAAGTGCGCCGGATGTTTTCTTTTGGAAATGGAGGCTTCCTGCCTAATCCATTTTGTCTTAATCTTCCGGCTGCCTTTTTGGTAAAACACAAGCTGAAGAAAACCAAAAACATTTACTTTTTTGCTGTCCTCTTTCTTGTTTGCTATCTTTTTAGTGTTCTAAAGCAAGAGTACAACAATAATTCAACAATATTTTAACCTAATAAATTACTGTCTGATGTTCACTTAAAATAAATGTATTGCACTGAGCCGCAAATACAGATTTAGCAGCTGCTGGCTGTGTTTTCCATCTGCAGAGCCTTTCCCCAAAACTGCCTGACAACATCCTGTAAATTGTTCTGACTCGCCGGGGTCTCACAAAGCCTCTGCCCAACGCAGGTATTACCCACAGCGGGTGTTAGCAGTGGACATCAACTCAATGAAGCAGCAGAGTAAAGCAGATAGGGAATTTTTAAGGGCAGTTGCGTCTGCGTGTGAACTAATGAAAAATAAATACAGGGAAGGATTGATTTAATCCGTTTACATAACTCACTTAAAATTAACTTGCAATTAGGCCCTCACCAGGAATTACTCTGTGATTATACCCTCCAGCTACCTAATACGAACCTGGGTTCTGGGCAAGGCTGTAATGTAATGAGGAGTGATGAGCTGCTGCTCCCAAAACGGGTCCTTTCGGGGCCACCCCTGCGAAATGCCCAAGCAAGCCGCTAGAGGGAACTCAGCCTATTCCCTACGATGCCTTGGCACTGGACTTTCCCTACTACACGCTTACTTCGACCTTTACTTTAAACTGTATACATACGCATACTTAAAGCTTTATGCATACGCTTTAAAGACATCTGTTAAAGCAAATGTACCAGTGTTCTTCTGTATCGCATGTGCACATGACGCGTTTCATCTTTTATATTAGTAGTAATGTAGTTTTTTAACTTTTTCTCTCTTAATCCTTTTCTTTCCTCATAATGTCTTTGTCTACAGAGTGTCAACATTCTCTGGAAGTGAACCAAAAAGTTACTGAGTGTGCTCCTGGTTACTAGTGTATATGTAAAACATGTTCCTTGCATTTCTGGCAAGAAAGGGACTTGGTAGTAGGAAATTAAGGAAGGGTGGAGACTTGCTAGAGGTCCTTAAGAGGTCAGAGAGTCTCACTGTAACTGAGGAAGACAATATGGAGAAAGGTTTCTAAGCAAGCAAAGGGCTCCTTCCTTTGGTCATCACGTATCGGCTTTTTGCTCCTTTACCTTCTCCAGTATCTTTCGTCTGCCCGAAGGGACAGCACCGTCCTTCACCGTCCTTAGGGCTCAGCCCAGATAACCATCTCAGTAATGGTAAAAGTAAGCAAAGCTCTTCCCAAGAAAATTGTGACTAAACTGGCATTTGGATCAAGACTGCAAGACTGGATCAAGATTACTCTTACCCTCCCCCCCACATCTTCACATTGTGTCCCTGCAGTATTTGAAAAGTAGGGCATGTTTGTGTTAAAAATGATATAAAAATGCAACAGTTTGGAAGAGTGCAAGTAATCAGTTATAATAGCAACGCAGGTTAAGTTTTCAGTGTTGCCACAGGGGGAAAGAATAAAACCAGGCTGTCTTGCCTGTACAGAAGTTTCTGTTTCGTCTCAGGTGTATTTAGGCGTGAAGGTTGCCCTCTCACTGGGTGCTACTTCTGGGGCAGTGAAGGGAAAACCCCTTTTTGTTGGAAGGCTGCCCTCTATGAATGCTCTGAAATACGCTGACATTGCCATCAAATCTGGCATGTATCACAAGATTACAGAGGATGGTGACTAGGTGATCCAGATGGGGGGGTCACCAGAACTGGGGGTTCTCTCCTGACCCCTCCCTTCACACCAACACTTCCTAAAGGCAGAAATTTCAATGAATATTTTACTTGTTCATTCTAGTGTACCCAGCTCTCCAGAGCTTTGACATTTATCCCAAACAGCACCACAATCAGAAAAATAAAGAAAAATGAAAGAAATAAAATTCATTATTGAAACATAAAGAGTGAAAATGAAAAGTCTTGAAAGTAGGGGTTTAATTCCGCGTAAGCATAGTTAGTTGATCACAGTTACCTGTGTGGACAAAGTAATAGCACTTGTGTTTCCATTTTCTCTTTATGGAAGTTAACTTACGTGCAGCAAGAAGTCATATGGCTACTGTTGATTTTAATGTCTATTACTACAAATTTGAAATTCTACCCATAGCCAAAATGGGAGAAAACTCTGCGGGTTCCACAATAAAGTCTTTGGGATATTTCCTTCATGCAGAGAAAATGTAGTTTCACCACAAGAGCTCAAAGGACATCGGAAATAATTTTGAAATTAATCAAATGCATGCAGATATATGTGTGGTAGAAGAGCAGCAGAATAACAAGGCATTATGAGAGAACAATTTCCTTCAGTGAGGGAAGAAGAGCTATAATTTGGCATAAATGAGGACTATGGATGGGGACTATGAGGGAAGGCCAAAGAAATAGGTGGCACAGGTTTGGAGGAATATAACAAAGGGATGCAGGCACTGGAAGCAGCAATTTTAGGGCCCAGGGTATGGAGAGTAAATGGGCTGACACTTTTCTCTCACCTGTGTCTGGCTTTTAGATGCATCCGTCTCCCCTGCCCTGCGTACATATGGGGGTCTGTCTTGAAAGGGTCTCAATCTTTCCCCTTGGAAGTCAGTTATGAGAGCTGTGTTGCAGACTAAAAGATTATTTTACCAACACATGACAGTAGATACATATTAAAGCAAACAGAATCTTATCTGTGATCTACTTTATAGGAAGGTGGATGGATAATTAACTAAGCTGCCATATGGGTAGGTAAATTTAGGGAACCTTTCCCTGAAAAGGGAAGTCCCTTATTAAATTGGTGAAGGCGACGGAGAAATGAAGAAAGGAAAATGACACAAATGGTACAGAGCATCACCCTGCAGATGTGAACAGACCTTACAGGCTTTGGGATCTGTAGATGCTGAAGAGCATATGCAGTATGCTTGGTGCCTACGTGGCCTGTATAATACTGTTTTCTTTTTGTTCTAGAATATGTCTCAGTGCTTTGGGGAAGGCACTTACTAACTCTGCCATGGTACCTGAGGGAAAGCAGGCCTTGTAGGTACTGAACCAATTTGGTACCTGGTAATTAATTAAAAAAGGAATATAAACCATAAGGAGCAGTGTAAATGCTTACCTTAAATCGCCCAGGACACAACCAGGTCGGAAACGTATAGCTAACCCCCAAACTATCACTGAACACGCAGAAAAGCACCATCCTACAAGTGGGAGGCTGAGAAGAGGAGTTTTGGACACATGCAGCAAGCAGGCTGTACTTGTGACGGGCTCTCAAACAGTAGAACTTGCCTGGAAAATCAAATAAAAAGCCTCGGTTCATGAGTCTCAGAGCTGCAGCCTTCATTTTTATCTTCCTGGCATGTTCTCCTGCCAGCAACCAGCCCAGATCAGACCTCTCAGACTTCCTGATCTCTGAGGAAACAATCTTTAAACTCTAATTGTTTGGGGGTTTTGAGTTGTGTTTGGCAGATGAATTCCACGGTATCTGTGTGGACCAGAGTAATTTCTAGTCCTGCAGGATATCAAGTGGGGCATGTCATGGTTATCGAGGCTGTGCTACATGCTTGCCAGGTCAATTCATACCATGTTGACAGGAGAAATCTCAAGAGAATTATTGCATCTTGTAAAAATCTAGCTGTCCTTTAGAAAAAAAGTATGTTCTCTTTTGGAGGAAATGTACCCTGAACAGGGCAGATAAATGTGACATACTCAAATTGATTTTTCAGGTGAAAAAAAATTACATGTATGAACATTTGTGGGGAAGTGAGGGAAACTGAGAACGATGAAATGCTTTTAGGGTGAAATACACGAAAACAGAAACTCACAGCTGCAGCAAAGAGTAAAGAAAACAGATAGTTGGGGAAGGTGATGGGAAGGCTCAAGGTCTTGAGGACTGGCTGGTGGTAGAGAGAGACTGGGTGACTCCTAAACTTCACCTTCTGTCCTCCTGTAGGAAGATCCTCTCTCTTGGGAAAGACTGAGCCTCTTTCTGTCTACCAAGATCTAATGAGAGCCTAAAGATAAAGTAAATGTAAACTCCAGAAACTATGAGGATACTGTGCACGCCTGTGGCCCTCTCAGCCAGCTGCTGGCTGCAGCATGTTTGCAGAGCAGTGGAAAGCAGCAGCCAACAAGTAGAAACTTTTGACTTACCATCAGCCTTCCCACTGCTGGCTGCGGGGGGAGGATAGAGAGGATGAGCTGAAAACGACAGTGCTGTGTATAGATTATATATTGTATCAAAGGGTCAAAAGCAGGGGTGGAGAAAGTAGAACAGTCATCTCTCGTGCAAATTACTAAAGCTATCATGTAATAAAACTGTGCACAACACACCACCGAAATGCAGCCTGATTTATCTCACCAGCCGTATCAATGACTACAAATGCCAAACATTTCAAAGCAGAACACTATATTCATTGCATTTTAACATACTAGACAGTGGGATGAGGAAGACTTGCAGATCACACAGCAACCGCATGTACTAGCAAAGGAAAAACCTGGCTGGAGCTCCAGAAACTGTTGCTCTCTTCCTGGGTTAGTGAACTGCCTGCTGAGTGATCTTAAGCAAGCTAGTTCACTTCTGTATGCTTGTTTTTCCAGCTGCAAGACGTGAAAGCTGCTATCACGCACGTACATACTTTATCTGACCGCTTCTAAAAACCTGTGGAAACCTGAGAGCAGTAAGCACTTGCACAGCATTTGTGACACCTAAAGCAGTGCTAGCCATTAAGAATGCTGTGCCAAGGTGCAGTTTCTAGTCATGAATAATAGTACTGATCAGACAAAGTCAGTCACAAGACCTGCCAGCTCATACTGTCTTTCCCCAGATGGTCCCAGTCAATAATTGGTAGAAAACTGCATTTCATCTAGTCATTAAAATTCCCTAGATTTGCAGTAACATCAGATACTTTGGGAGATAATTTTTTGTTGCAGTATCTTTCCTTCCCACATAATCCAATGGAGACATCTATGCTGCATCTCTCTTATCTCTTAGTTGACCTTGTTCTTCAGGGTTTTTTTCTACCTGTCTCATCAATAATTTTTTCCTTATCACTCCCAGTACAAAAATGCATCAGCACTTTCTTTGGTGCTTGCATACAAAGAAGGTCTAAAATTTGGACAATGTGTATCTATTTACTACTGCATTAATTCTTACAATGACCTATCGATACTCTAAATATCACAACATGCAATTTCTGAATATTCGGACGCTACAAAGGCAACTTACAAGAGCTTCATGCTATATATATACACATAAGAAAGTTACAGATCTCAAGCTATGTATTATTTTAAGTAAGGGTGGACCTTATTCTTTCTCATGCTACGTCCCCAGGCAATAAGGAACCAAGATTCAGGTGACAAGAGAAAACAAGAGAAAGGTCTGACTCTATATACTGAGCCCTGCATTGAAGGTAGCTCTAGGTCTTGTTTCAGGGAACAAAAACCAAAGTAAATTGTATTTTGATGGCCATCGCCATCACCACTTACAAGGACATTTGCAAATTGTTTCATACACCTACCTGATGAAAGTACACTGCTTCATTAAAGGAGCAAATGATACATTTCACAGAAATAGCATCTCCTCAAAACTTTATGCTTCATAACTGTAAGAATGGCAAAATGGTAATGATGATTATACCACTTGAAATACATACAGCCAGATACTAAACTACAACAAAATACTTGGGAAAGTCCTGTAAATATAAGACAAGTCTTTGATCCCCGAATACTTCCTCTTTCTGGTATAAATTACAGAAATCACACCAGTTTGCTCACCAGTGGCAACCTACAGCACAAGTACACAGACAAGGGTTTATGAACCACTCGGACTAAATGACCGCATCTGCCACACACAAACATGAATATGTGGTACTTGTAGTAATGTCACTAGACCAATGTTCAACAAAAGTACCAATGCAGTGCTTCCAACAGAGTTGGGGCTTTGAAAAAGCTAAAGGCCTATTTTCTGGGAGTTGAATAAGTGAGATTTTGTCACCTCAGGGGAAAAGAAGTGAGAGGAATGCTGACTTCAACACAGGGAAAGAAGTACCTCTGCTAGGATGAGTTTGCTGGGCAAATTAATTCCTGAGGGGTTTTTTTTCAAATTCAGCTGAATTCTTGACCTTCCTGTTGTAGTGCTGATAACGTTCTTCTACACTCTCAATGCAAAACAAAAAGTTCAGAGCCTTTAGGTTGCTGATAACATTCTGCTGCTCAACTTCAGTAGTTAAGTGCTTTTATTGGATAATGTATTTTTCCTTAATTGATGGATGTTCCCTTCATTAATCTTTTCTATTGAATCAGCAACCAAACTCTTCCTGCTATCAA
Source organism: Burhinus bistriatus (assembly GCA_013397275.1). NCBI lineage: Eukaryota > Metazoa > Chordata > Aves > Charadriiformes > Burhinidae > Burhinus > Burhinus bistriatus. Next base: position 20,879 of record VYXH01000260.1, read on the forward strand.
AAATATTTAACACCATGCTTCCTATTCAACAAGGTAGCATGAATTTTTCACAGTAAATGTTAACATTTTACAACCTTTCTCTCTTACTTTATATCTTATCCCCGAGCCTTTTTAGGGTAAGGACCAGCCTATTTGTAACATAAAACCTTAGAAATTACAACAGAAAGTAATTCCCCTTAAACAGTTCAGGCAGGCAGGCATATATTATGAAAAAAAAATTTAAAGAACGCATTGTGAAACCAAATTTCAAAGAGTACAAGGGGTTGTAGAAGAAAATAAGGAATGTGTTTAATTGCATGATGGAAGTGTCCAGACTTTCTGTGCAGAAATAAAGGTGAACTTATTTCCAAAATAACAATGAAAACCGATCTATAATCTTCAGGCTTCATATAATCTATAGGATTCATATTTAATCTCAAAACTGGGTAAAGCAGAAAAAAATCCTGAAGTGTGGCAGGTATTGAATGCTTCATAATGCAAAAGCTTAAAAAATACCCTCTGAAAATACTGACAAGAACTGCTTAAAATGACACTACTTGGATAAAATACTAATCAGCTAAAATAAAATTCAATTTATGGGAAAAGTTACAGTCTCATGTAGAGACTACGTAGGAATTCAACAGCATCTCTGAAGAGATCCTGGTGTTACAGGAGTTCAAATGCACACCGGATTTCTAGCTCCTGTTGCATCAGGAGACAGAAGCATTTTAGCGTTAGTAGGGCACCAAGCCAGATGTTATGAATGAAGCTGCCTAATGGGCTGAAACTTAGCCACGCATGAAAACCCAACAACAGATACTTCTGCACTCCATGAAAGCTAATTTTTCAGGCCTATCAGCACGGGACATTTAACTGTCTGAAAGTAAGCTGGTAGTTAACTCACAGTTGATTCCCATGCAGTTCTGCACAGCATTGCACTAAAGAAGATTTTGAACAGAAAAGGTTTTCATTATCTAACCAAAATGCAGTACGTTCAGTTTCCTTACTCCGACTGCTTAGATTTAATAAATGATTTATTTAATTCCTGTAGTGCAGACACATGACATGATCATAACACGTCCACTAAGTTTGTTCACTTTCTTCCTTAAAGGCTGTTCACTTCAAAAGACTTTAGGCTATGTTATTGCAAAGAAGTCCTCCAAACATGATAGTAATGTTTTTTTCTTTTACTGGCTCTAAACTCAAGCAATAGTATGTTCATGTGTAATACGATGCCTCACCTTCAGGCACCTGGGATGAGAAATCTGTCAAAGTTAAGGAAACCTTGAAAGTGAAAATCCCTATAAGAAAACACTGTAGAAAGATAAAGAAAAAAACCATGGGAAAGTGGCAAATTAAGTGCATAATATGGTCCTAAGAGGTAACAATGTCCTGATTTTTCAGGCGATCTTCTTGAAGGTGTCCTTGCCCATGGCCAAGGGGGTTGGAACTAGGTGATCTTTAAGGTCCCTTCCAACCTAAACCATTCTATGATTCTATGAAGTGTATATTGCATGTAGCCCTAGTTTTATAATCCAGTCCATTGGCCGGGAAGGGACTCAGCCCAAAGATCTTAACACAGAAACATGAAGCGCCCCAACACTTCTGCCAGATCACAACAAGGAGCAGCAATACTGATGCCAAGGAAGATAAATAAGTTTTTTTTGCACTGTTTGGAAAGACCAGATGATGCATTGTTATCTAACCCTGATAACCTTCATGGTCCAACAAGGTGTGGAAAGTTTTAAATTTTCAAGACTTCAGAAGTCTCAACCAACAGCTCTTCTAGAACTGGCTGAGGAGCTGAGAACTGTCAGCACTTACATTTAATGAACTTTGTAATCCCCAGGGATGTTGGCAAATCGGGGTAAAACAAAGAGGTATGTTACGCTCGTAAATTTTGTGGAGGATCAGAGCTATCATTCAAACTACCTAATTTGATGTCGGCTCCAAGGGGCAGGGAAGAAAAGAGGCTGATAGTAACAGAGATCATAATCAGGGGAAAAAGCATACCTCCTTTTAAACAATGCCAACCAACATGGCTGATGGAAACTAGCTCTTGTCAAGCAACTTATCAAAATTCAAAATGCTCACAAGTTCAGCTGAAAAAATTAACCATTGCCTAAAGCCAGGGGGAATTGCTAAAGGCATTTTCCTTTGCGATCGAGATTTAGGAAAAAGAAAAAAAAAAAAAAGCATAACAGCAGATCAATACAGCACACACCAAATACAGTAAACTGGAACTGACAGTCTACTTGAGTCGTCCTTGGTGAGATTCCACTAGTATTTTTCTTTGCCCTAATACTGTTTATTGAAAAATTTAAAAAAGGAGGATTTTCGTTCATTTTTAGAAGACAAGGTAGGACATGCTAAATTATGGAGTATTTAGATTAGGCAGCAAATGGGGCTGTTGAAGCCATACATTTACCTCCAGCATGTACCATCATCTATGAAGTAATACAGGTCTATTTTGCAAGACAGTGAACCTTAAAGTCTTCAGAGTGGACCAAAAATTTTGTATGAACTCTTAGTTTAAAACGTATGTAGTTAAATAGCCTAATAGCATTATAATGAAAAATTTTGCACCTATAGAATTAATTTCTATAAACAAAGCAAAGAAATTCTCCCTTATTTTTTGATGAATACCATTTCAGGGCTATGTTAAGGAATACTGCCAATTGACATGCACAGAACGGTGATGATGCATTTCTGAAGCCAGTAGTGCACGTGGCATGACCCTGAATCTCTGAACACACTATTCATGCTAAGGAACTGCCTCAGCTGGGACCCTGCTGCTAGCAATTCCCTCCTACATATCCTTCCTAGTACACTAGTGCCCAGAAAACACTTTTTTTCAGTGGATCCAGAAACTTAAAAAAGCTTTTCTCTCTTATGCAAATTTCACATATTTCCTGCTTTGACTTAAATACTAGATTAGTAAAATAACTGCAAATCCATGTTATCTCCTTAACATGCCTGTCAGACTAATCTACAGTCCAACTCAAGAATTTTGCATCAAAGGTATCTAATTTCCAGCATAGCCATCAGCAAGAGACAAAACGGGTAAAAAACACGTTTAACTTGCCCCATTGATACCCTGCTGTCATTGCTACTTTTCGGTATCAGCTAGTTTAATAATCACTTACTATGAAAATAGTTAAGGAGCATCAGAGCATGAATTTGAATGTGTAATTGCCCAACTTTCTTGAAATCTGAAATTTCAAGAAACCAAGGGGTAAGGAACCTAAAATCATGTATCATTTTTTTTAAAAACACAAGGAATTCTTAATGAGGTATCAAAATGCTTAATTATTTGGATAGTTAAGAGGCTGAGAAGGACAAAAATATTCCTAATGATGCATTAGAAGACAACCAAGTAATTTAAGTTCACATACTAAACACACACATACACACACACAAAAGAAAAACAGAGACGTGCTTAAGGGGAGGCCAAATTGTTTTATTTAATTTTTTAGTGACCAATTGGATTCTTGGCAGAAAGCTCTGCTCTTCTCTTTTTTTTTTTTT